>PVIU01005814.1:0-108610 GCA_004026605.1 Ondatra zibethicus
GGGGGTGGGCCTTGGACTTCCAACAGGGCAGGGCACCATGCCCTCTTTCAAGGAAGAAGGGGGAGGGAGGAGGGGTGGGGGGTAGTGGGAGGGGACCGGGAGAAGGGGAAGAAAGGAAAAAATTTTTTTTTTATCTTTAATTATGTTCTTGAATGGAAAAAATAAAACAAAACAATGTATGGAAAAAAAAAAAAAGAAATCTAGCAACCAGCCAGGCAGTAGTGGCACACACCTACCTTTAATCCCAGCACTAGGCAGGCAGAAAAATGTGGATCTCTGTGAGTTTGAGGCTAACCTGGTCTACAGATCAAGCTCCAGTAAAGGCTCCAAAGCCACAGAGGAAACCCTGTCTTGAAAAAACAAAACCAACAAGCAAATAAAATCTAACAACCATTCATAAGTTTTTATGACAACAATTCTTAGAGTAAACTAGGAATAGAACTTCTAATTAGTAAAACACCTGATTTAATTAGTTAGCTAATTAATTTTTTGAGACAGGGTTTCTCTGTGTAACTCTGGCTGTCCTAGACTCACTCTGCAGACCAGACGGGCCTTAAACTCATAGATCTACCTGCCTCTCCCTCCTCCGTGCGGGAAGTAATGTGTGCCACCACACCTGGATTATTTATTTATTTTATAAGTAAGTTGTGTGTGTGTGTGTGTGTGTGTGTGAGAGAGAGAGAGAGAGAGAGAGTGTGTGCTCACATGCTCATGCACAGGTGCACATGTGTAAACCTGAGTGCAGGGGCCTGCTGAGGCCACAGGCATCGGATGCCCCTGGTGCTAAAATTGCAGCTGGTTGTGACTCACCTGACATGGAGAGTGGGAACTAGACTCAGGTGTTCTGCAAAAGTTGCAATAAGCTCTTAACCACTAAGTCATTTCTACAGCCCCATAAGCATCATATTTAATGGTGGAAGAGTAGAACTCTTCGTGCTAAGATCAAGAGCAACACATTATTGGATTCAGCTGTTTTCATTTTTTATAAAAACAAAAACTTGTAATTGAAGGGAATATAATGGGAAGTCCTGGGTGAATTGAAAATGAGGAGTAGGTTGGGTATGAGAAGATATATTGTATATACATGTGGATTTTTCAAATAATAAATCAAATTTTTAAAGCAATTATAAGGTTGTGACCATAGCTCAGTAGCATATTGTTTTATTTGCAAGATAAATAAATTATCATTTATCATGGATTTAATCATCAACACACAAACATATACATATGTACACACACACTCACATATACACACACATGAGTGAAGAATAAAGAAAATACTAATAAGGCAAAATATCACTCTTCTCCATGGCTTTCTAAATAATGCTGGAAGTCCTAGTTAATGGAATAAGACAAAGTAAATACAGAGGATAAATAAATGTAAATTTTCTTTTTGAAAAGACTCAGAAGTAATAAGCACTTTTATAAAAGCTCTAAGATACAAATCAATAACTTTCTTACTTTCTGTCTTTTTCTTTTTTTGAGACAAGGTTTCTCTGTGTAGCTTTGGAGACTGTCCTGAAATATTTTTCTTAGATCCCATAAAGAGCAAGTGAAATTTGAATAAAAACAAAATGTTGTTTACATTAGCAATTCAAAAAATAAGTATTTTGGTACTTATTTAACAAAGATCTTTCAATATAAAACTCCAAAATTCTATAGAAAAAAATAAAAGCACTAGAGAAATAAACATTCTGCACTGATGGTCAGAAGATATGCTTAACAAGTTGCCTGTTTTTCCATCTTAAGCTATATATTCAATGAAATCTGGACATTAATAATTTTTACTATCTAAAAACAAATAAAAGCTCAGCAAATTATTTTGCAACTATTAAATAAATTCTAGTAAATTATTTTATGGTTCATAAAGAGGGACAAAAGACTTTATAGGGCAACAAAACATTAAAGAAAGAAAAGCAGGAATAATAATACATGACTTGAAGCATTATTACAATGCTACAAATACCAAGACAGAGTGTTGGCCAAGGATTAGACAAATACATCCAGGGAACACAACAGAGAGCTTCAAAATAAACCCATATAGTTGTAACAAATGGAGCGTCTTCAAAAGACCAAGGATGCTATAATGAAACAATATGGCCTTTTCTGTAAGGTTATAGAAAAACTAGGCATACAAATGCAGAAAAGGTGACCATAAAAACTCCAAAGAGTTAACTAAAAATGGACCAGAGATCTAAGTATCTAAATAATAACTTTGAGTTTAATTATGAGTGTGTAGATATAGCAGAAAAGAATGGCTCATTAAAAAACTGATAAAGTAGATTGAATTATAATTGAAAGTATCTACTCTTAAAAACAGTGTCAAGAGAATAAGAGGGTATTGCACAAAGCAGAAGGGCTTTTTTTTTACAAAAAAAACTTAAAACTCAGAAGAAAGTAGATAACACAATTAAAAATTATGTCAGACATTTGAATGGACATCTCACCAAAGAAAATATACATTTGGAAAAGCAACAGATAAAAGCAAGTTCAACATCACTTCTAATGGAGAGAATTGTAGCTCTGAAGAATGAGGTTGTATCCCATACCAAATGAAGCTGAAAATTCAGAATATTGACACTTTTGTGAATAGAGGGCCAGGAATTGTCACTCGTTATTGCTGAGGATTAAGATAAAACCCTTTGTTGTGAGTCACCTTTTTGGGACGACTTCTGCCATGGTCCTAGCCATGGCAGGTTCATACATTCCAGGGTAGGGGTGTGAGGATTAGAAATGTTAGGTAGGAGCAACAGAGATAAAGAAACCCAGAAACATAGGATAGCACCAGGAGGGCAACTCAGCAAATACTGAATGATGAATTCTGAGTTCTGAGTTTGCCTGTATTTAATTTTCCATATACTTTTATACCCCAATACAAAAGGGGGAAGAAGGCAAAAGACTGCTGTAACATGACACAAAGGATAACCACAACAGTTACTTGTTTCAATATTTGATACATTAAGCCATTAATTCTTGAGTAAAGCATTGATGTTTGGAGCAGTGAACACACCCTAGACCAAGTATCCTGTAGGCAACCACTCCCTATGTCAAAGCTCCTATTTTAAAAGAAGGAGCAGAAGTATACTCAAATTCTCTGACCTTTGATCAGGGTGGAGCAGATCTACATCTGGGCCATATTAATGTCCAGAACACCAAGTAACCACACCCTAGGTCAGGATATCTTTTTTTTGTAGCCACACCTGCTGTCAACAACTTTGAAAGAGCAAAACTAAGCTCAAAAAGTCTCTGACTTCCAGACAACGTGGAACAGACTCATACTTTTGGATCCCTACACCCCTTGGAAGAGATTTTGTAGGTTTCTTAGAAAGTTAGCAGCACTTATACTATCCACTATTCATGCCCCTGGTATTTATCCAAAGGAGCTGAAAACCTACATCAACACAAGTGGTAAATAGCAGTTTCATTGATAATGGCAAAAATTAAAAACAAACAAACAAAAAAAAACCATGTTGTTCTTCCAAAGTTAAGTTCTTAAATGCATTGACAAAATGCCCAACAGTGGCAGGTGGTTTAGTACTCAAAAGTGAGGTTGCCAAAGCTGTGGCAAGTAAGGGAGACAACCTGAATCCACACTAAGAAGTGAAATAACTCCCAGAAAAGGCTTTTTTCTGAATTCTACCTACTTCATGATGTTTGGGAAAATGTAGCAGCACAGAGAGAGATCACTACTTTCCATAGGTCTGTGGGAGAATTGAGCAAGATGAATGTGGGATTTTTAGGGCAGTGTTACTGTAGTGAGTTTCACTATGGTGGTGATCACGTCACCATTAATTTCTCAGACTTAAAAAATGTGCACCAAGACTTGGGATTGCAATGATGCCAATCCAGGTTCACAAACCCTGTTGTAAGAGGAGCTGGCTATGTTCCCAGCACCCAGCTAGCTTAACCCCAAAATAACCACACAGAAATTGTATTAATTAAATTACTGCCTGGCCCATAAGCTCTAGCCTCTTATTGGCTAACTCTCACATCTTGATTCAACCCATTTCTAATAATCTGTATGTCACCACGAGGTCGTGGCTTACCAGGAAAGTTTCTAACCAGCGTCAGTCTCAGGCAGGAGCTTCATGGCATCTGTCACCCTGCCTTCTTCCCAGCATTCTGTTCTGTCTTCCCCACCTATATAAGTTCTGCCCTATCAAAAGACCAATGCAGTTTCTTTATTCAACCAATGAAAGCAACACATAGTCAGAAGGACCTCCTACACCAAACCCCTTTGATAGAGGCTGCTAATGGGAAGGGACATATAAATACATGAAGACTAGAAGATATGAAGAAGGTCTCTGTACTGTCATTTCAATTATGTTGTGAACCCAATACTGTTCTAAAGTATATAATCTATTTTATAAAACAATAGAAAAAAACTACCTGGCAAGTTACTATTTAGTTTTTTATTACAAAATTGAGTTGAAGAAATTCACTATAGGACACATATAAACCAAAAACTGTACTTATGTTGAAAACGAGGCAATATTTATCATGTACATTCATGAAAACGTCATAATATCAGCACTGGGGTCTGAATCTAAGTGTCAGGCATGGGAAACAAGTTCCTTACCACTGGACTAGCATCTCAGCTTTGGAGTTGCACTATTATTATGGTCTTCTAGAATCCGACAGTCTAAAAATACAGAGCTCAAAATATCACATTTGATGTATTTCAATAACATTTAAACTCTACATTTTGTATATAGTGAAATTGGATCTTACTGGAAAATGAATGTTTCTCTATGTCACATATGGTTTGTTAAGAAGGAGGAGAAGAGGAGAAGGAGAGGAGGAAGAGAAGGAGGAGGAGGAGTAAAAGAGGAGAAGAAGAATTCTAGTAAGTCACCTTTTATAGTATTCATAATTGTTTCTGGAAATTATAAAACAATTTTTATCAACCAATTTTATCTCTTCTTGGAATCAAATAGATTCTACTTAAAATGATGGTACTAAAAATGAAATATCAGATTTATTTTCCATCAGCAATCACAGATTGAATACAGCCTTTCATATGAGTATATGAGTCTCAAAAAAATTGCAAGATCTGTGCTGCTGTGAATATAGTAGGAAAAGCATAAGACAGGGCTGGAAAGATGATCAGTGTTTAAGAGAATGTATTACTTTTGCAAAGGACCTGAGATTGGTTTGCAGCATCCATGTTGGGCTGTCCACAAAGACCAGTACCCCAACTCTAGAGGATCTGGCATCCTCTCTGTCTTCCTTGACACTCACACATAGGTGCACAGGCCCACACACAAACACACATTCACATAGTTTAAAATAAAATCTTGTCTGAGAGAATAAGATAAAATGTTGCATTTAATGAGGTCATTTTCCATGAAGAATTACAAATGCATAAACATTAGATACTGAATAAAAATCTTCAATGTAAAAATACTTTCATATGATGATCTAATATTTTGATTATATTTAGAGCCTACATATATTCTCATATTGTGAGTTATGAATACATAGCACCTTAATGTTAAAGAATTATTGGGGGTTTCTACTGTTCTATTTCATTTCCTCCAATTGTATTAGAAGAATCTTGATTGATAATAAACATCATCCTATGCTGCTACCCACTTAGCTCCTTATCCTTTGTCCTGCTTTGTCATTTTTTTTAGCTTACCAAAAATTTCTCCATTTTTCTGTTCTCTTCCCCTGTATGTAGGTATCTCCATTTTTCTGTTCTCTTCCCCTGTATGTAGGTATCTGTTCACCTATAATCTAACTATCACATATGTCATGTGTGAGTTGAAATTCTGAGAGCAGGATATTAGCAACTGACTGCTCTATAATTCCTGTCTCATGGTGTTTTCACTTTCACTGATTATGAGATCAAAAACAAAAATCTGGGAGAGGTCTGTGAGTTGCGGTTGAGTGGACACAAATTCAGTTCCACTGAATCTGACAGAAGAGAAAGCATGAAGTAGCCTTGAACACATTGGCAAAGGAGACCACTTTCTAAATATAACATCAGTAGCACGGAAACTGAGAGCAACAATTAATGAATAGAAACTCCTAAACTGAAAATCTTCTGTAAAGCAAAGGACACGGTAAACAAGACAAAATAGCAATCTACAGAATGGAAAAAGATCTGAACTAAC
Organism: Ondatra zibethicus; assembly: GCA_004026605.1. NCBI lineage: Eukaryota > Metazoa > Chordata > Mammalia > Rodentia > Cricetidae > Ondatra > Ondatra zibethicus. Next base: position 6,120 of record PVIU01005814.1, read on the forward strand.
CCCACATATGGAGGGAGTTGATCTCCAAAATATATAAAGAACTTCAGAAACTAGACATCAAATACCAAATATTCCAATTTAAAAATATCTAAACAGAGAATTCTCAACAGAAGATTTCAGAAGGTTGAAAGCCATTTAAGGAATTGCTCAACATCCTTAGTCGTCAGGGAAAAACAAACCAAAATGATTCTGAGATAGCATCTTACACCTGAAAGAATGGCTAAGATCAAAAATATGGATGATAGCTTAAGCTGGAGAGGCCGTAAAGTAAGGGAAACACTCCTCCACTGTTAACGGGAATGCAAACTTGTCCAGACACATTGGAGATCAGTATGACTGTTTATCAGAAAATTGGGAGTCAGTCTATCTCAAGACCCATCAATACCCCTCTTGGGCACATACCCAATGGATCAATCACACCACAAGGACACTTGCTCGACTGTATTCATAGCAGCATTATTCATAATAGCCAGAGCCTGGAAGCAATCTAGTTGGCCCTCAACTAAAGAATGGATAAAGAAAATGTTATACATTTACACAATGGAGTATTACTCAGTGTTAAACAAACAAACAAACAAAAATCTCGATGGCATCATGAAATTTGCAGGCAAATGATGGAACTAGAAAAAATTATCTTGAGTAAGGTAGCCCAAACAAAGAAAGACAAACATGGCTGGCATGTACTCACTCATAAGTGGACACTAGTTGTAAACCAAAGGATAACCAAGATATAATACATAGCCCCAGAAAGGCTAGGTAACAAGGAGGACCCTAAGAGAGATCATCCAGGAAAGGGGAAATAGATGATATATCCTGGGCAAACTGGGGACAGGAGATAGATGGAAAGAGATGGGGGATTGGAGCATGAAGGATCTGGATGATCAAATTGGGGGAAGGATGGAGAAGGAGAGTAATGAAGGAGACACCTTGATAGAGTGCACCATTAAATGGTTAGGGAGAAGCCTGGTGCTAGGGAAATTCCCAGGAATTCACAAGGATAACCCCAGCTAAGACTCCTAGCAATAGTGGAGAGATGCCAGAACTGACCTTCCCCTGTAATCAGATTGGTGGCTACCCTAACTGTCATCAAAGAACCTTAATCCAGTAACTGATGGAAGCAGATACAGAGACCCACAGCCAAGCACTGGGCTGAGCTCTGGGAGTCTAGTCAAAGAGAAGGAGGAGGGATTAAATGAGCGGGGGTGGGGGGAGCGTCAAGATCACACAGGGAAAGGCACAGGGATGGCTGACCCAAGTTCTTAGAACCTCAGGGACTCTAGACTTTAGACACACATCTAGGAAGCCTGTATGGGAACAATTTAGGCCCTCTGCATATGGGTGACAGTTGTGTAACTTGGTCTTTTTGAGAGGCCCCTAACAGTGTGACCAGGATCTGTCCCTGGTGTATGAGCTGGCTTTTTGAAGCCCATTGCCTATGATGGGATGCCTTTCTCAGCTTTGAAGCAGAGGGGAGGAGCTTGGTCCTGCCTCAACTTGATATGCCAGGCTTTGTTGACTCCCCCACGGGAGGCCTTACCCTTTCTGAGGAGTAGATGGGATAGGGGTGATAAAGAAGGTGGGGGAGGGAATGGAAGGAGAGAAGGGAGGGGAAACAATGGTTGGCATATAAAATAAATAAAAATTTTAGATTAAAAAAAGGAAAGCATTTGTTGAGTACATTGAGGTCAGATCATTATCCCTGCAATCCACATTATAAATGTCAAGCAGAGTCAGGAAGACACAAATCTTATTTCATAAAAAATCCACTCACACCCACACTAAATCTATAAGAACATATTGAGAAACAACAAGATTCCTGTGAGTCAGAGGATAAAGATCCACTTCTAATACAGATCAGACCTTGTTGGTGAAAACATAAGTAATTAACTTAATATGACCATATGTGCTCTTCATTAGGAGTGATTACTCAGAAATTATGGTGATAATCACATTGTTAGATTTGTACGTTCTTCACATTTTCCTTTTGTATATGGAGCCATGTTGACATCTGCATAAGACATAGATCAGTTCCTGATGTGTTCATACACATCACCAGATAGGAAATCTTCCTCATTAGGAGATCTGTACTTTACTTGACTCAGTCCATTTGAAATATGTAAATACACACAAGAGGATAAAACAACTATAAAAAAGTCAAAGTACATTAAAATGTTATTATTAAAATAAATGTCCCAGAAAAAATATCTGTGTGGAACTATTTTCATTATACACCTGTTTCTCTTCTAAATCATCACTTTCTGTCCTACGTTTTTCTTATAGCAATCCCTCCAGCTAATTATTTTTCTTGGTATCTCTTGGGAAATACTTATTCATTTCTTGTCTAAACTCGAAATCACTATCAGTTTGCATGAGGGGAGCTATATTCACTAAAGGTAAAAATAAAATTTGTCCCTTAACTCGTTTTATAAAACAACATATTATTATTTAAAGGAATTTTGATTTTTTAAACTGGTATATAGCTTCTAAAGCAGAACGTAGAATTATTGCTTTTGTTCAATGTATCAAATAATGAAAATTCAGTTTTTTAAACGTAATCCCTTTGACAGATACAATAGGAAATTCCATTGCATAGCCTTTGATTCACATTTGCTAAATTTTTATACCTAAGGATAATTCAAATGTATCCATCAGTTACTTAATTTAACCAATTTTGTTACAAGCTTGAAGTTAATCATTTCTATTTGTTGAAAATATTGTTTGTCTGGTTTGAAAAACAAGAACACATCTGCCATAAAGATATTAAGAGTAATTTTCTATGCTTCATAAACACTTATAAAATGCAAGAAAATATACCAAAGACACAACATACTTCTCTCTTGTGCTCTTTGATGGTTGAAAAGAGAGAGACGTCTTTTCACCCTATGAGTTGATAGATAACTGAGAGCTTTTGCAGTAATGGTAGCCACATAGTATTATGAATCAAATGTTTCTGTATAAAACTATGTAGTAATTTATTTGATTGTATGAAAAGCATTTTGGCCAGTACGTGATGCATAATAAATTCTGTTCAATACATCTGATTACTACTCCAAGTCACACCTTTGCAACCTCTTATCTATCTATAGCACCATGCCCTTTCCTTAAGCCAACAAAAAGACAGAACCTCAGGAAGCTTCATTCAAGTAAAGGTAATTACTAATTCTTTATACATCTGTCCAAAACATTTCCATAATGCATAAAATGTGCTTTTTCTTTGGAAAGGGAGATGGCTCAGTAGGTTAAATGTCTGTTTGGAGACAAAGATACCTGATTTCAACCTGTAGCCTCTTCACCCACATACATGCAATGTGTACTTGCACACACTTACATGAACACATATATATACATACAAAATCCATACTTTAATAAGTAACTAAAATGCAAACTGTCCTTTTTCCTCCTCCCATTCTCACCCGAATTCTCAGCAATGAGGCTAGGATCTTATCTGCTCATCATTATACCCTTCACAATGGTCTCATGTAATATTACAGTTTGTATAAACTTTTGAAATTGGCTAGTAAGACTTATACATTCGTTTCACAAATATAAAGGCAGAAAACCAATCAAATGAATTTTAAGCATTTATTTCTTAATAAAGATGCAAAGCCACACGATGAACAAAATGTTCAGTTCTCTCATTTAAAAGCATCTCTTCCTTATGCAGCCATCCCAAAAAGTTGAGCTTCTTCATGTCAGACCACAGCATGGAGCTTCTCATTCGAATGCTGCACAAAGGTTCTGTAAAGCTGAATTAAGGTTCCAAATTCCAAATCAAAGCTTTCCTCTGCAGTTGAAGGAAATGCACATATATATTATGGTGGTTTGAATAAGAATGGTGACCCATAGGCTCATATATTTTAATGGTTAGTCACCAGGAAAGGCACTATTTAAAAGGATTAGAAGGATTGAGAAATGTAGACTTGTTGAAGGAAGTGTGTCACCTGGGATGGGCTTTGAGGTTTCAAAAGTCCATGCCAGGCCCAGAGTCTCTCCCTGTCTCTGCCTATGGACCAGGATGTAGAACTCTCAGGTTCTTTTTCAACAGCATATTTGCCTGCTTACTGCCATGTCCCCCATCATGATGATAATGAACTAAACCCTGAAACTAAAAGATAGTCATAGGTCAGATTAAATGAGTTTTTTTTGTAAGAATTGTCTTGGCCATAGTGTCTCTTCATAGCAATAAAATAGTGACTAAGACATATACTTGTATAAATATTATTTATAATATGTGTATTTTATGTTTATATAATATGTACATAATATGAATGTAACTATAATATTCTTTCTGTGAAAACATGAGCATAATAAACAACATTCAATTTTTAGTTATTTTAAAGCTTCAAATTTAGGTCACGTTTCACCAGTCTCAATAGTAGTTAATAGTGTAGTACAGTATATTCATTTAGAAGTTAAAAAATCATTTTGTTGTTATTATAGTAAGAAATGTATCCTGCTTCTTTGAAAATTTTATATTCCAATCATTCCCTAACTGCCTCATAATTAGTCTATTATTTTCAACCTTTGACAAATTAAGGCTTCTCTATCTTTTATGTCTTCCTTTTTACTATCCAGATGTTAGTCTATAACCTACTGTCATCTCCATATAATGATTTGGAGATTCTGAGAGATAGAATATTTTTAGTCAATAAATATGTCTTAGGCATACTGTTAGATCATTTCTTCAGATCAATTTCTATCTTTATCTGCTGTCACTGTCCTCCAAGGATGATCATTAAGTCTGGGCCAATGGGGCCAATGCACTCCATCCCCAATCCTATGATTGGATTTGTTGTGGTCCTAGCACATAACTTTGAAACATCAGGTTCTGTTAGAATCTTTTTTCTCAGACCAGTAGCAACTAAACTTCTCCTGATCTTTTTTACTGGCTTAACTCCTTCCTTACCAATCTTGCTAAACACTGGCCAAATCTTCTAAGAAGACAGTTAATACATTTTTGAATTAACCAATGGAATTTGTAATATATTTTCTGGTAAAACAAATTTATTATTATGTGCCCATATTAATACAGGCCTACCTACCTGCAGTTTTATTTAATCTTACTAATAAACTGACAATATAATCATATTATACACAGAAAGGAATAGATACTTTATCTTCATAAGCTTATTAAACACTCAACTAATTTACAGTACAGCCAACAATGGAGTCATAGTGTCTTGCTGAAATTCTCATCTTCCTTTACTGATAGCTCTAGTTACACCCTCTAGTAATTGAGATTTTACAGCTCATTGTGTTATGTATTTAGATTGTATCCGGTCAACTCCTATGCATATAGGAATAAAAATAGATGCTCACCTTTTGTGCCCAGGCATCATTTGACTCTTACATTCTAGCTTGGAGTCATGTTTTTCTGTGTTCTTTCAGTAATGGATTAAACTGCCCTCAGAACTCTTCAGTTTTCCTTGAGTCATTTTAAGAGTCAGTGAATTGTTTAGAATTATTTTCTTATAATCTTTGACAAATATGTTAGGTGAAAGTTCTTGGTAGATTAATGAACAAAGGGGCAGACAGAAATGAGAAGAACTGAGATGACAACATGAGATAAGATGAAGATCTTAAGCAGAAGGACTAGACACTCACCCTGTTTTCAGATGGTGGTCATTGAAAGAATACCACTTTACCCATTGTCCAGTGAACCAGCTAGTTAGGAGTACCAGCAGATGCAATCTAATGAGAGATGCTGATTTTGTCCAATGGAAGCATGGCCATCATCTGGAAAATCAATAAAATACAAAAAAAAAACTAAAAGTTCCAGTAAAAAAGAAAACTAGTAATATTTAGTTTAAATTTACAACCTAAATGTCCTCCGACCAAAGAATGGCTAAGGAAAATGTGGTACATTTGCACAATGGAATACTACACAGCAGAAAAAAATAATAACTTTAATTTTGCAGGCAAATGGATGGAGCTGGAAAACATCATTTTTAGTGAGGTAACCCAGAAACAGGAAGACAATTATCACATGTACTCACTCATAAGTGGTTTTTAAACATAAAGCAAAGAAAACCAGCCCACAAATCACAATCCCAGAAAACCTAGACAACAATGAGGAACCTAAGAGAGACATACATATATCTAATCTACATGGGTAGTAGAAAAAGACAAAATCTCCTGTGTAAATTGGGAGCATGGGGACCTTGGGAGAGGGTTGAAGGGGAGGGAGGAGGAAGGGAGAGGAGCAGAGAAAAATGTAGAGCTCAATGAAAATCAATAAAAACAATTTAGATTATGGCCGCAAGGTGTTGACTCATTCCTTCAATCCCAACATTCAGGCGGTAGAGTCAGGCAGACCTCTGTGAGTTTGAGGTCAACCTGGTCTAGAGAATGAGTTCCAGGAGAGCCAGGGCTGATACCCAGAAAAATCCAGTCTTGAGAAAACAATAAATAAATAAACAAATAAATAAATAAGTGGATAGATGAATAAATAAATAAATGGATGCAATGCTGTGCTTGGTGCAAATATAGGTAGTATAGAAAATGAAAAAAGAGGTGGGAAGATGTTTTGAAAAAGTTTCTGTTTATACTTAAGTCATAACTTGAGCTGAAGATTTGGAGCACTTGATAGCGGAGCTCTCAGTTGGATTATGAGGAATGCTGAGAATGGAGCCATGAATTGATACCATGGCTCAGATGTAAAATTGTTGTTTCCAACAATTGTAGAGTGATTATGGTGAAAAGTTGTCTACCACCAACCTTTCCACTACCGTCTCTTCATAAACACTGGTTCTTCTGACTATTCCATTCCCTACACTGATGACGCATGCAAGGTTTATTGACCCACTGCCTCAACTGAGCTGGGATGCAGAACTAATTTTTTTTCTACTCAACTTTTTTATTCTCACAATTGAAGTTTGAAGATGGTATAATTTAGATCCCAAGTATTAGTAAATTTAAGTCATCACTGTCCAGGAGGTAATGACTAATGTGTTTAGCCTCTTCTGAAGATGGTGACCTCTAAAAAGCAACTTTAAATTGGTTAAATTTGCTAACATTTGGGGTAACCATGATGCTATCAGCATCACAAAGATGTTTAGCTTGGGTGTGGTTTTAAGGTTCTGTTACCTTTTACAGCAATATAAGAGGAGCTGATAATCCAGGCATGCTGAAGACTATTGTTCCCTTCATATTTCTCTGGGGACTATCAACCTGCCTTGGTGGAATAAATCAAAAGACTCCATAGGATTCAAATAACAACTAAGTTATCTATACTCATTTAAATTATTCATTTTAAATTAATTTGCATATTTAAATAATTTCAATTTTAAACTTGTTGCGGTGGTTGTAACCCTAACATTTGGAAGGTAAATGAAGAGAATAAGAGGCCCAGAGCCAACTTTTGATACATTAGAAACACAAGGCCAGCTTTGACTATGTGAGACCTAGTCTCAAAAAATTAATAAAATAAGCATAAGTCTTAATTTTGAATACTATTGGAAGACTCTAATCTGAATACTGGATTATAACTATGATTTTGATAATGAATAGAATATCAAACTGTTTATTAAATACTTATCTTTATACCCATAAATTAGTATAGCTCTCACCCCTTATCAGAAAAGCTTCTATTTGCAGTGGACAGATATTCATACAGACGCCTTAGTCAAAGTTCAGAGAATTAGTGACTGTGGAGTACTCAGCCTTAAATGGACATCTATACCATATTCCATCTTATACATCAGTGGTAGAGGAGGTAGGAGGAGTGCAAGAGCCAGAGGAGAGTGTGGCTGCTGTATAGCATGGTATAGGAGGTTCTTCTATATTTGTGTTGCTTTCATTGGTGAATAAAGAAAACTGCCTTGGCCTTTCAATAGGGCAGAAATCAGGTAGGTGGAGTAGACAGAACGGAATGCTGGGAAGAAGGCAGTGTGGCAGACTTCCACATGGTTCTCCTGCCCGAGATTGACGCTGGTTAGAAGCTTTGCCAGTAAGCCACGACCTTGTAGTTAACACAGATTAATAGAAATGGGTTAGATCAAGAGTGAGAGTTGGCCAAGAAGAGTCTAGATATAATGGGCCAGGAAGTAATTTAATTAATACAATTTCCATGTGGTTATTTTGGGGTTTAAGCTAGCCAGGTGGCCAGGAGCCGGGTGGCCGGGACCAAAAGCAGGCTCGCTTCTTACTACAGTAGTGTCTTCTGAACATGACAGACTCATTGGGCTCAAGAACTAAGAGTAGTTGTTTCTTTTTTCACAAGACTTGAACACTGTCAAGCTAGTCAACACGCCATCATGGGTAGAACTGACAGTGCTGCATAAACGTAGCACTGATTGAAATCTGGGGGACCTGAAGTTAAGAGGAAGATGTGGAGGATACGATGTGGTATGATTAGGAGTGGTAGGATATAATGAACTACATTGTACACATGTATGAAAATCTCAAAGGATAAATCGTAAAAGCATACATGTACAGTAAAGGAGGAGCTAAAGTTGTGCTCCAACACGAAAAATATATCTTCTAGAAACTACAGAAAACTAGTCAGAATGGTTGTCAAAGTGTCAGAAATAAGTAAATTTTATTTGTTTGTCAAGCTCTGAAAGGCAGAACTTCTAAAATTCAAATTTTAAAGAAAATATTAAAAGATCTACCACTTTAAAATTGTTGAAAGTGAATATAAAGTAAAATCTAAGCAGTCCAGTCAAACAAAACTATGTACAGCATAGATTAAGGCTTTAAAATATTTTCTATATCCATTCTTTAGTTGAAGGGCACCTAGGTTGTTTCCAGGTTTTAGCTATGACAAATAATGCTGCTATGAACATAGTTGAACAAATGTCCTTGTAGTATGATTGAACATCTTTTGGGTATATGCCCAATAGTGGTATTGCTGGGTCCTGAGGTAGGTTGATTCCCAATTTTTGAGAAACCCCCATACTGATTTCCAAAGTGTTTGTACAAGTTTGCATTCCCACCAGCAATGTAGGAGATTTCCCCTTACTTTGCTTGCTCTCCAGTATAAGCTATCATCAGTGTTTTTGATCTTAGCCATTCTGACTGGTGTAAAATGGAATCTCAGAGTCGTTTTGATTTGCATTTCTCTGATGGCTAAGAATGTTGAACATTTCCTTAAGTGTTCATCCATATTGCTTTTACTCGTTTTTTGGAGCTCATTCTCTTTGAAGGAATACCTTGCTAAGCCTAGATAGAGATGGGAGGGCCTTGGGGCCTGCCTCAAAGCAATGTGCTAGACTTTGTTGACTCCCCATGGGAAGCCTTAGCCTCTCTGAGGAGTGGATGGAGGAAGGAGGTGGAGGGAGTGGGAGGAGGGGAGGGAGTGGGAACTGGGATTGGTATGGAAAATGAGAAATGATAGGTTTTTTAAAAAAATAATTAATTAATAAATATTTTCTAGTAAGAAGAAAATAGCTAAGAACAATACAATACAAGAAACAGTATAAAAAGAAAACAAATTTCACTTCCAAAAACTTAGACTATTATATTTGGTTTACATTTAACAATAACAATGTGATGCAAGAATCTATGTATTGCTATCAGAAAATCCTAGATAAGGTAATATTAACTTACTATCTCCAGAACTCATTCTATTCCTGAATGAATATGGCAGGTGATTTAAGCATTCTCATTGTCTTTTTGTTCATTTTTTTTTATAGACTTCATCCAAATTTCCCTGAGGTTGGACATCCTGTGTCCTGAGTATCTAAACCTTCCTTCCCAAATCAGTCTGAATATCTTGGCTTATTTCGGCTGTGCAAAGCTCCATGAAGGCATCTATCATTTGCTTGTAACTGTCAATTGAAAGGGCACCTCATGGTCACACACGAGGGCACAAGTCACCCAAAGCAAAGAACCAGGAAGAGACTGGATATGTGGGACTCCTGTCAGTATTAAAGGGAAAGATTTCTGTGTTTTCTTTCCTGAAATTATAAAACTTCCCAACAGAGTGAAAAATAAAAAAAAACAGAAACAGCATTAAAAAGTGAAATAACGCACTAAGAAGGCATTGCTTCTTTCTGATAGATCTTAACATTTATAAACTAGTTCACATGTTCTGCGAGTCTATTGTACAAGTCTCGTTTGTGCAGGCATGCAATTCTATATTAGGGCAACCAACAGTCTCTTCACTTCAAGGGGAGAAGGCACTGGTTCTGGTACTACAAACAGGCAATAGAATCTCAGGGGGAAAAAAACAAAGCACATTTTGTTTCATTCCCATAATTAGTAAATACAGATCATTCCCATAATTAGTAAATACATCTCTACGTGAGTGATAAAGGTAGGCGCTGAGCTTAAACGGGCCTGAAATTTGCATACTATTCTTAGTCTATGACATAAATTAAATGTCTGGCCTTTTTCTTGTCCCCATATTGTTCTTATGTTATATTGCTCTACATTAAACATTTCATAAAACTTTAAGTTTTATAAAGATGGTATCTCTGTGATTGTGACCTCAACAGGGTAAAAATTCTAATATCAATTGTGAAAATAAAATTAAACTACATTTTAGATATTGTTTATGGGGGATTTTTATGTAAAATCAAGAATCTAAAAATGTAATGTTTACACACTCAGTGGATTATGAAGCCAGGTTATTTTAAATTAAATTTATTTTTTATAAGATTTCCGTTTTATATTAGAGATTTCTTTTGGATTCTTAGGAGAATCCTCAAAATAATAGTTTTATTAACATTTATTAGTCTAGTGATTTATAGACACATATTTAAAGATACTAACATATTCTAGAACTTAATAGTGATGGGTCACAGACGAACAAGTCCTCATAAAGTGCCAGGCCCTCATAAAGTGTCACTTTCAAGGCATATTTAAAATTCACCACTTAAGGATTCTCTCTTTACTAGAATATTCATTTTACACAAAAGGGAAACTAGACCTGAAGATGTTAACCACTGTTTCAGTCACCCTAAGCACATTGGATTGTAGTTGGATCTCATGGTCTTCTCAGACCCCTGAGTCCCTGTTTCTCCGTTTCTCTCCTGTGTTGTCTGGAATATCATAGTTTCCACCAGCATAGGTGCCAGCAAGCTGTGACTGGAACCCAGGAGACACATAAAGTGATTTGTAATGCAACAAATTTGAATGAAGGGAATCAAAGACCTGAAAGGCCTTTAAGGCAGATTTTCATTAAAGTAGATATTTACTTATGTCTGTTAATGTTTCCTGAGCTCTATTTATAAATCATTCTCTACATAAGTGAGTTTCACAATTTCCTAACGAAGCAGAAAGCCTGTATGATATCAACATAGCACATACTATATGATTAGCAAAGTTTCATATCATCTGTAGCTCTTGGGAGTCACTAAAACAAGGAAGTTTTAGTGAAAGAATTTTATGTATAAAAGTAAATGCAACAAAAAGAATTATTAGTGAAATTATGGAAAACTAGACCCTGAATTTTATCTTGGGAGTGAAACTCAAGTTATCCTGGAGCACAAGGCATCTGTATCTAGGCTTAAGATAGTCTAGCTTTGGAAAAGAACAACTCATCTATTCATAATTATTCAAACAATCATAATTAACTATGAATTAATCATACAGTACAAATGCAGTGAAATCATACAGTAATACGGGGGTCTAGAGACCAATGTATCAAAAAGTAATTTCGAGTGTACCTGCCACACCCATTGGTCTGACATCCCTACCTTGAACTGTAATTCAAGACACATCTTCTCTTTATTAAGAGCAAATAGTCAAAGTCAGCAGGCTTCAGCCAGTCATATTTGCTCCTTATTTCTGCACTAGAGGAGGACAGGGGAGGGCTGCTTCCCCTCAACTCAGAAGGATATGTTTTCATCCCCATGGATTTGAAGAGCAGGACGTTTGCTAAGTGACTATTAGGGAAACAGCATGAGAGTGCTTAAGGAGGTGGTTGGATCCCATCTCTAGTACTTATCTGCTTTATAAACTTGTGCAAGGAACTTGACCTCTCTGTGCCTCAATTTCTATCATCTGTGAAGGGGGAATAATAAGAGCACCACTGCAGGGAGCTGTGTGGATGAACAGGACAACGTTAGGGAGCTTCTTATCACTGTGCCTGGTACGGGGTGCATTCAGGAACCTTAACTTTATTTCTTCAGAATTGTTGATGTTTAACAATAGCTGGAAGCTTCCTTCCCCTTGATTCCCATAAGAATTAAAACACCTTGCTGTTTTTGACTTGCATTCCCAAGTTCCTAGTTAATGAACAGGTTTAATTCATGTGCAATGTTCCAAAGAGGTTCCTCCCTGTTATCTTTCAAGGAGGATAATGGCTAAACACTGGAAGATATCCCAGTTACCCTGGGAGTGGGGGATTTATGCTATATGAGGCAGATTCAGGAATGTTATATCTATCTTAGCTCAGCTCATTGACGATGGCAGGAAGAGAATAATAGTTGTTTAGAGTTGATCTGCAGGGAGAAAGAGTTATTTGGGGTGTGCACAGTTATGCAGGACAGAAAAAAGCTAAAGAACGCCACTCAAACCTTCAAACACTAACTGAGAAGCAAATCACACTTTAAGTGGATTTTGCAATGATTTTTTTTAAAAGGGGGTGAGTGAGGAGGAAGGAAGATAGAGATAATAGGAAAGGAGAGAATGAAAGAGGGTGAGAGGAGGAGGGAGGAAGAAAGGGGTGGTGATTTAGTGGTCTGATGAAGAGTTTAGGCCATTAGCAAAAAAAAATGCATGTTTTATATACTTTTCAGCAAATCCCCCTTTAGAGAGAGGGGGAAGAAGGGATGGAGAAAGAGAGGGAAAGAGGGAGAAAGAGAGAAAAAGAGAGAGGAAAAGCACAACTGGAAAGAAGTCTTCAAAACATACATTAAAGGAAAAAAGTTATCTGATATTTTGAGGCACATTCTCCCAATATGTCAGCTGCTGTCTATTAGAGAATTTTATGCCAGAGGTGGTAGGGATACCCAGTAATTCGTGTGAGAGGCTTCTAGAAACACCCACTTATACAATCCCAGCATTGGGCATCTGAACTCCCAAGCTGTAAAATGCAAGGATAATCAAACCAACAGAATGAGGGTCTTAAAAGTGTCTGTGACTACAGCATTTCCCAGGTCTCGAATCTAGTTCCCAAATCTCTAATCATCTTGACACGCACGTTATTTCTCAGATTAAGAAGGAGAATATAAATTGGTATGTGGATTTGAAAAGAACAATTTGTGGGTCCTCTAAATTTGAAAGATGGTACCACAAGCTGTTGTGATAATTAAAAGGAAAGCAGCACCTGGCGGTGGTGGAGCACTCGGGAGGCAGAGGTGGGGGGATCTCTGGGAGTCCAAGGCCAGCAAGCTCTACAGGGCAAGTTCCAGGACAGGCTCCAAATCTACACAGACAAACTCCATCTGGAAAAAATAAAGCAACCAAAGGAAGAAAAGAATGAACGAAGGAAAGAAGAAAGGAAGGAAGAAAGCATCAAAAAATACTACGTCATAAGAGAAATGTTGAGTACTGACATACTTGGGTCCTGCATGCTGTCCTTTCTGATGGTAGGCAGATAAAACCTCCATAGAAAAGAGCGGCCTGGGCATTTGCTCATGATTTCAGTACTAAGTCAAGGAGTATCTTCCCTGGTCTTATAAAATGAAAAAGGAACAGCTATGTGGTTGATGCTAGTGAAGATCAGGGGAGACAGGCAAACAAGGGCTTGGGATTGGCCAATGCAGGCACTCTTTTAAGGCTTATTTCTTTATCATAGAATAAGAATATAAACATTTTTAAAGACCTTGAACTGTTCACTCTGCAAATTTATTGTGACTTTTCCAAATTCCTCACAATTAGACGCTAACTTTGAAATTTCATAAAATGTATATCTTAACCTGATGTGATTATGTCCCTGGATGTTATTTTAAGGTATTCATCAAATTTTAACTATATCAATGAAAGAAATTCTAACCTAAAAATGCTTAACAGAATCCTTGCAAAATTAATAGCAGCATAGTTGGTATGCTTTAAAATAGATATGTACATTTCACTATCTATCAAACATTTAATAAAAAATGGCTCCACAAGGCAATTTGCAAATGAAGGCTTCATCTAGATATACGTCAGTGTAAATCAGGAAGCTTCAGTTCACCGTATTTCTAAACAACTATGCCATAATCTTTGCTAGCTCTGTTTTCCTGAGGCCATCATAAATCTACCGCATCGCCCTGTCTCCTCGAAATGCACTCGGAGAACCAGACACTAGGAAACACTGTGAACTACACATACTGGGACGTCTATCTTTCTAGTCAGCTAGAAATCTCCATCACCTGCAGGACAGATCTCAGTTTAACTAATCTGAAGAGAAACACCCCCACTGTGCACAAGAGTTGTTCTTTATTAGGATGCGCTGTTGAAAGCTACTTTGTCTGTTGGCCTACACAAATGAAATAAGAGTGGGTGCTCCTTCCCCTGTGTGTGCATATGTAGTTCACACATGTCTACTAAGCTAGCCAGGGTGAATACACATCTAGATTCAAATGGCAAAAAAATAAATAAATAAAACATTTTTCTCAATTTGTCATTGCTGATATATAATTTGATTCTCCCTAAACTTGCTAACATCATCCAAATGGAAGGAACAATTGAAATTCATTATTTAAGATTTATCTCTAATGCTGAAGGTGTCTGCTAAAAGAAAAAGCAAAATAAATGAATAAAAATATTTAATCTTAAGTGTTCAGACTTAAAATGGCATATTAAAAACAGAAAAAAAGATGTAGACCTTTCTTTTTTCTGGAATTATACTTTATAGTTGTATATTTATTGAATGCATTCATAGGCTCCCTTAGGATGTGAAATGTATGGAAATATATGTGCATTACTAAAGAAAGAACTAAATTTATTCTTTCCCCACATCATGCTCCTCTTTGCAGTAGAGGTTTTTAATTCAATACAGAGCTAGAATGAGATGGAGCCAATTTCCTGGTCTATATGTGTGACAAATGCTGAAAGTGGCACAAGATTAACAAATTAGCTGAAGTATAGATCTTAAAAGATTTTTTCTGTGTCTCTAAATCAAAATTCATACTTTATTTGAAATGAAACCTTCTTTAGAATTCAATAATAAATAAGAATATTTTATTTCTCTGTATTTAAGATGAAAAGATGGGATGGCCAGCAACATACTAGAATTTTTAAATGAATATTTTTACTGTAACAAAGATGATATATTTACACTCTTAAGTTGTTGCAATTATTATGTAGAATGCTGGATTAATACATTAATGTGTGTTTTGCTAAAGCTGAAAATAGTCGTTTCAAAATAAGTAGCTACTTCAAAAACAAACGCACCTAATGAACATCTCATCCTGTATGTCCATGGGTTGAAAATATTGAAAAAAAGATCAGCTATAAGGTAATACATTTGACTTTCTAATAACATGTGGTAACATGATTTCAATTAAATATACATACATATATGTATATCAGGTGATGATATTTTAGCTACCTAGAGAATTGTATGTTTGATCTAACCCATGTATCTGACACCAAACGTCTGTGACAATAAAAGCAATGTCATGGCTATAGAATTGTTTAATTTGGGAGGAATGGTTAACTTTAATAATCATATGTACCTAAATTTATTACTAGGTTTTGCAAGTAATTTGCAAATGGTGTCTATTTTATTAAGGAATAAACTTATGAAGTTAAACAGTGTTATAAGGAAGATATTCTAAAGCATAAGTTTTAAAATTGGCTCCCTCATTCATCTTTGAGACATTGCCGTGGTCCAACTGATTTGTTTGGACTAAAACTTTACAGAGATAATAGCATCTAAAGCAAGCACAGTCTTACTTCTTATATCTGAACACACTCACATGCTTAAAATTCGAGCTGAGCACGGTGCAGGTTGTGCCTCAGTCACCCAGTCTCCCTCCCTGTATCTGTTCATGTTGACAGACTATGTCATAATACATCAACAGAAAGATCAGCACTGAAGAATGAAATTTCATCACCTGACAGCAAGAGCAAAACTGAATTTTAGCATTAAATTAGTAAAAATATACTATTACCTCACTTCCAATTAGTCTACTATCTTTCAAAAACAAGGTGTCTTCTATTGCCACAAATGTACACAGAGGTTTGTTTACATGTTTGGAACCACCCTCAGACTGATAGTACATTTTCATTTTCTTTTTTGTATGTTATTTTGCATATCTTGGAAGCCACTTAGGAAATTCTCAAAGAATAATTTTTAATGAGATTTATAAAAACAGCAGAAATCAATTGACCACTGAAGAATGGGGTCTTTAAACCGCTGATAAAGTTAGGTGTCTTTTTCATACGACATCCTGTTCTGTGTTTGAATTGCAGTGGAGATTTAACAATGCCTATAATAAAGAATGTCTTTTGCAGCCTGCAGCATCATCTGCCACTTAGACTTCAATTTTGTCCCCGTTTGGATGCCCTACAACACATGCACTTCTCTTTTGTCTATTACCCCAGAGCTGTGCTATTCCCAAATATTGACATCATCTACTTTGATCAGCATTAACTGCTCCGCGGCTTTCCAGGCTCATGCCCAGCTCTATTTCTTCCTATTGATTATCTTCCTCACTCCAGCAGGTAGCTAGCCGGCAAGGCTGTCCTGAGAAATAGCTTCCAATGACTTTATACGCACAATTTACACGGAATTGTTTAAAGAAGATATTAGCCTCAATACAAATCAGTGAAGCTCATTTAGTCAATACTGCACGATTCTGCTGTTGGCACCCTGTCACATGGTACTCTTTACAGTCAGCTGCCGAACCCAATCTGCACATTAGCCATAGTATTTAGTTTCATATTAAAATGAAGGCAAGCTTTTTTCGCTTTGGCTTTTCCTTTTGAAATCTTTTCGGTGTACTTTTTACATCACCTCACCGAGCCATGTGATAGTAATATATTTTGAAATATAAAAACCTGAGATTAAATGTTTGATTCTTGACAGTGTTCTTAAATATAATAAATTCAAAAGGAAATACTGTTAAGTTAAAATGGAGTGTTTTTCATTAAGTCCAATCAAATGGTAGACAACAAAGGATCTTTTATTTGAGAATATGAAGTGAAAATGAAAACCAGAAAACCTTTACTAAGAAAAGGTCCAGCCAAATTATGTTGGAAGGAGGTCTCCAGATTGAGCCTGGGTGTTTCCTTTGCTAAAAGTGAATTAAACTAAGATATGCTATGAAGAAATATTTCACAATGAAGCAAAATGTAATGCTTTTTGGAGATGAAAATAAGGGCAAAGAACAGTTGTCTTTGAAAATAATTCTAAAGAAAGATCACATATGAAAAAAATTGCCACAACATCTGATCTTTTCTTATAATCATAACAGGGAAATGTTTGGGGTAAAGTGACACTAGTCCCTCTTTCTCCTCGATGGCAATGCTGTAAAATCGAGAAGCAGTGTTTACATTTCACAATCGCCCCCACCTTAAACTACTAGTTTATGATAGTTAATAAGATGATATCTAAATGTCTAAAACAGGAAAATTCAAATGAAAATCTAAATGTGAAATTTAATATCATAAAATAACAAGGCAATATAATACTACTCTGATTGTGCAAATATTGCAAAATAAACTGCAATGCTTTAAAAGTCTTCAGGGCTTGTGCAATGCTTAAGTGAAGGTTTGCACATAAAAGTCAACCTATCAAATGAGTATTTATCTCTATTGTATTATCCTAATGTTTCACTTGAAAACAGAACTAGACACCCCAAAATCCATGCAAGTAAGTACCAAGTAAGTCTACTGGCTTATTTCTTTGTAAACTGAAGCAGACAAAATTTTTAAAAAGTATATTGATTAAAATATTCTGCTTTTATAAAATGCATCTTAGAGCTTTATTGACTGACTTAATAGAAAGCTTTGGGGATAGGAATGCCAGAAAATATATGAAATTTACTACTGGAGAATTTTAAGGACTGCACAGATAAGATTTTAAACAAAGGTGAGAGGTAAACAAATTATCACCTGAAGTAAAGACATAATAAATAATAACATCATTTTTAAAGTTAATTTTGGGGAGCAGTTAAAATTAAATTACACAACAAATAATTGTAAGTCTTTTCAAGACTTTTCTCTTTTTGACTATAAAAGATTAAAGGTGATTTTTGTGTGACCTTTACTTTCTTTTCTTTTCTCTCTAAATATCAGTAGTGTGTAGCTGGGACTCTGAATTCCAGGTAAGAAAGACAGGCTAAAAGATGGCCAGTCTGTCCGTCTTCTCACACATTTATTGTAAGCTGACACTCACATAACAGCCTTTTTTTTATATAACAAAGATTCAACAAAGAACAATTCAGGCGCCAAGGGAAAATCACAGCCTAGGAGAGAGAGATGCTTCAGCTGCATATTCAGGCTGCATAAGTGTAGGCATGGCAATCAGCACTGGGGTATCTGTATGCAGCACCATTTGCAAGAAGTCAGCCATCTAAATATGACAGCATTTGTACATGTCTCCATACATGTGCTTACTGTATATAATGCACAAACACAAATTCCAGACAAATGTGGAAAATTAAGCTTTTACAGTTTAAAACATTCTCTGATTACTATGTACTGATATGAAGAAGTAAGTTCCACCAGCTGAAAGGGCTTTGTGCTAGTCCATTTACTTTTTTTATTAAATAAAATAATTTGCTTTACGTGTGCACTTAAATATGAAATACTTTGAAGAAAAGAAATGTTAGCACAAGCAATGGCGGCAAATTGACACGAAATTCAGGAACTGACAGGAACAAAGCAGTCAAATACTTCAGATAAATAAAACTAAATATTTTCCTCAAAAGACTTCTTATTTTAGCAGGTAATATATTTGAGTATAAGTGGGTGGTGATTTTAAATCATATTAAAACATAAAATTCTTAAAACAATGACATTTTATGGTAAATTTTAAAAGACAGAGTTTTAATTGCTTGATTTTGTTTAATATATGAGAAAGTTGTTTCTGCTATTTCTTGATATTTTAAGTTCCATTTATCGATGATAGGATTGCAAGTCTCACATCATTACCAACCTTATGGATGTTCGCATTATGATGCATGTTAAAGTTTGATAATAGCGATCTACACTGATGGTAGAAACATAGATGATACAAAAATGATTTGGCTACACTAAAAATTTTACAAGTCTGAAACTTTCCAGTGTTTCTTTCTGGCCACATTTTGATAAGCATAATCAGCAAAAAAATGTAGACTTATATCAAAATTAATTTTAAATGAAATAACAGTAAATTCTATGAGATGTTATCTATTTTAGAATTTTAGAAATAAAAACTTTGTGTATTCAAACTAAACACACATACACACAGCATTTTGTTAGAAGACATTCTGATTTTATTGCTTAACTTAAAATGAACAAGTGAACACACTAATGTGATTATTCCATGGCTCTGATGTCATTACAAAACTCTTAAACTATGTAAACATTTCAATTACTCTAACACATTTACTCATGCAGGTATTGTTGTTATTGTTCTTATAGAGTAGGAATATTTTAAAATATCAACTAAAAAAATTCAGACACACTTGTTTATTTCAAAATAAATAAACGAGATCACTAGTTGAGATTTATTTTCTAATATTTTAGTTACTGCACCTATATCTATAGAAAAATGTGCATAAGCTGAGTACAATATTAAAGAAATCAGTATTAGTTGACATTAGTCTTTTAATACATAGAGTAACTTTATCCGTCTATAACCACACATGAAAAGACAGATATGTCATATATACATGCATATGTATACTGTTGATCTACAATAAATAAAGCTCTGTGTGTGTGTGTGTGTGTGTGTGTGTGTGTGTGTGTGTGTGTGTGTGTGTGTGTGTAGATGGAGAAATGAAACAAAAAATCAGTGTCCTTCCAGAGTTATAGAGTCAGTTATCAACTTAATTGAAAATGAACAGTTATATAAAAATTGATAATTTGCAATCTCTTACCTTGCTCTTTCTTTCAATTTATATAGAAGTGTTTATAGTCACCAAAAAGAAAATGAACACTTGATGAAAGAAAACCCACTACACAGATATTTATAAGGTCTTTTGATTAAAATTATTAAACTAAAATTTAAATCATTTGAGCTTTTTATGAACTATGAAGCAAACTGTTCACAATATGTGCATGAAAATTTTGTCTTTACTACTCCCCACAAAATTCCCCTATATAAACGTATTTTACATATGCCTTACTGTATTTAAAATATTTCCAAAATCTTATAAAATATTTTGAAATAAACATGAAACTCTGGTGTCTGAATCATTATAATCAAGAATCTAAAAACAAAGTTTCTTATCATTTGAGTCAGATATAACTGGGAAACCTCTAATTTTTTCTATACATTTGTTTTTCAAATGTGTCATTTTTAAGGTAGAAATGAAAAGATAAAGGACTACATGTCAAGAAGTTACACAGCTACCTGGTACTTTATGTTGTGGCCACCTTGAGGACCATGGATTTCTATAGCTACAGACTGAGTAATGTCAGTGCTGTGATGCTCAAGCAATGACATTAAGTGCCTTCCTTCCACAAGAAGAAACCCTTCAGACCATCACTACCTAGACTGCAGGAGCACTAATTACATGCCGTCCGCACATACATACACACACATGCATGCATACACATACACATACATCCACATCCACACATATTCAGTTATACAATGAAACCCATAGAAACTGTGAGAGCAACAGGGGTGTTGCCATGAAGCTCAAAAGAAGCTCTAGACTGAAAAGTTATCTGCAACTCTCAACTAGATATATTTGATTCCTAGTGCCTAATTCACAAGAAAACACTGACTATCTTCTAAATTACAAACTAACGACTCAACACAATCAAAGCAGTTAAGGATAGGTAAAAGAACCTAGGAGATGACTACCGTTTCCTAGGCCACAAAGGGTTGAGGGCCTAATTATTTTTAAGTATAATCCAGCCAACCTCTTCTCATGCTTAGCTGCACTGAGTGACACTATTTGTGATGCCCAGTGTGCTGAAACTGAGCAGGTTGCTGTCAGTTTAAAAATGACTATAATAAAAGTGACCATGAAGATGGATCTTGTGATTTTGCGTTTCTAATCAGTCATCTGTGAAGAACACTTTTGCTTTGATTCAGCAGACTGGTGACAGCCGTGATTGATAGCGCATGAGGATGAATAAAGGTTATTAACTGTCTTCCTATTAAGCTCAATGGATTACCCCTCTAGGTGTGTCTCCTACGTTAAGTTAAAATACTTACTCAGGTAAGGTCAAGAATGAACTCTATGTAGATGATCTCCACCTGGCTGAAAATGAGTGATGCATTCCTGCAATTATAATTTTTAGTGCAGCATTTAAACAGCATTTAATTCCCCATGTTGTTCATTACCATAGTGTATGCAGTGAAAACACTAAGGGAACAGGAGACTCCACTGAACTTAAATATATCGATGTAGGGATAACTAGTCACCTATATAGCATTCAGATGAAATGCCTAAACAGCCAGATATCACATAAACTGTGAGTGTTGTTTTAAAGGAGATAGGAAAATTGACTCATGATTAAAAGTAAAAGCATTATATATACAAGATTCTTTAAATTTTCAATCACTCACAAATGAAAAATTTATAACAAAAAATACTTAATGTCAATACATCAAAAGTTAAAAGGAATTATTAAAATTCCTGGGCATTTTGGCTTAATTAAAGATATTAAGCTACTAATTTTACCACTTTAACATTTCTAGTAATTATATATAATGTATATATAAATGAATATTTTAGTGACAATGTAAATACATTCCTTTGACTTGAATAACATATGTAAATATACTTGTAATATTACAGATCCTAAGGTATTTAAAGTTTCTAGTAACTCGGACATATCATTAAACAAAACAACAAATATCAGCATTTACTTCATATTCTGTGTGTATTTATTCTTATAGAAGCCAAATATATTGAAATATTTTGAACACTTGAGTTATCTTTAAAACCTTTTCTATTTACAGGCTTGGTTCTGTGAAAAAAGAGTAAACAAATATATTTTATTTTAAAATATATTATGTTGCTTCTTCATGTATTTTACACTGCAACCACTCAAGTATAAAATGATTTAGCCACATACATTTAAGGATAACACTAACTTGGAAGTAAGTATCCATTTAAACTGTAACCAAATTTCAGTTCTGTTTTTGGCTGATCTTCACTGGGCAACATTGCATTGTGGCATGAAAACATACAATGTTATCTGAACATCCTTAGGATTCCAGTTCAGAGAATACCATGCTTTTCATGAAGGTTGTCTGTGTGTTTGTGTGTGTGTGTGTGTGTGTGTGTGTGTGTGTGTGTGTGTGTGTGTGTGTGTGTTGTGAGCTGTTTGTCCAGGAGTTGTTATGCATATTTTGGTCTTTAATAAATTACATTTTCTAAATGTGATACTTTAATATTGTTATCCATCAACAAGGAAGTATAGAGCAAGTCAGGATATCAAGGTCAAGATTTCGTTGAATTTTTTTTAAGGGTCAAAACTTGGCTCTGTCCGGCTTTCCTTCACCTGGCAATTGATCTCTTGAGCCTTTGCAGTTCTCCAGTATTATATGTATGCCAAATAAAATTTAAATTCTCACACACTGAAAGCCTTTCTTAGGAAAGTAGATAAAATAAAACTTGCTTAGTTGGTGTATTGTTTACATCACATTTAAGGGAACTTAGGTGTAAATTTTTAGAATTCATACAAGATTTCCTCAATGAGACACGTGAACTCTATTTTTAAATGGCATTCTCTCCTTAGTCTATCCAACCTCAAGAGGGAAACTCAGAAAGCAATGAAGTTAGAGATCCTTGGGGGACATATACCCAATAACACCCTTTTAGATTCTTGTACAAATATTTGCCAACGGTTTCACAAGGAAACTTTAAATTAAAAGGAAATAATGTGCTATGTATTTCTCAAAAAGACCTGTCTTGATTTCCAGCTTGTCAGTGAACAATGCGGCTCCAACCTGCTCACAGTTGACAATGTCGTGCAATGTTAGTCACATGTTTTCTTTCCTAATGGTATAACCATCAGTTTATTAAGAAATGTGGAGCTTCAAGGGCCAGACAGTGCTGCAGGAGGTGACACATTTTTTTTTATATTTCCTCCGGTTCTTCCCTTTATGGAAACTCTCTAGAACTCACACTACATACCAACATACGATATATGAAAAGAAAAAGCAAAGACAGCTTAAGATAAAGTTTAGGTCATTTCCAAATCTATCACAAAGTAGCTTAGTGTTGAGCCACAGCTCACCTAACAACATTGGCAGACAACTGAATTTTTTTTTTTTGTCAAATGTAATATATGGTTTTTTTTATCCTTTTAGACCTCCAGAACAAAATGTTTCATTCTTGTTGATAAAGTAAATGACAGACCTGGCAAAGAACCCTTAGGCTTTGGGGCAAGCCCTTTACATCTCCGAGACTACAGGGACTATGTTTGTGGGTTACTGGAGCTGCAAGCAGAAAGCTTTGGTTTATAATTTCTAGAATTGGGACTCCTTTGAGTTACACAAACTCCTCATCCTCTTCCAGAACTACTAAGTTGTATAGTAGGGAATATACAGTGGTGCACACTGGTAGCCTGAGTTGGCGGCCAGCAGCTGCTGTCCACTGCGAGCCCATGTGCATGAGTGCAGTGGCCAGTCTGCTCTTCCGCCCAGCCCATTCTTGCCTGCCGGTGTTGCTGCTGTCATGTCAGCCGGTGATTTGATAGGCTTGTCGGGTTGCCATGGTGTTGACTTCTTGCCTCTAAGGAGCTGCCCAATGACTGGAGGTCTGGGATTAAAGCGGGAAGAGGCAGCGGCCACAGCGATTTTTCTGAGGCAGCTGCGTCAGCTAGAAGAAGAAAAGGGACGAGGTCTTAAGCCTGCTCTCCCTCTCGCTCTCGGGGCCCACAGCCAGTGAAAGAATAGAAAGGGTGGCCTGGTGAAACAGTGACCTTTGCAAGCCAGAAGACACAGGGGAGGGTGGGAGACCGCTAGGGAGTAACTCGGAAGCAAACTGCACGTGCCAAAAAGGAAAATCTTCCAGAATTCGTTATCCACACAAGACGTCACCCAGGGTTGGATGGAGGGACTCGGAATTAAAAAAGGGAGGAGTGTTTAAAGGGGTTCTGTTGCCTGCCCCCCTACATCCCAGTCTTCATTCCAGCAGTGCAATCCCTTGACAAAGAGGCGCTTTGCAGAGAACTTTAAATCTCAGACAGGAACTCATTCCAAGAAGAGAAAGTGCAGTTAGATGGCCAACGGGTGCAAGGACACAGTCGCCACTCGCTGAGGCGGCTGGAGCAGGGGCCGGGAAGCCAGGAGCGCTCTGTACACAAGCCCCAGACGGAAACTGTAAACTGCGGGCTGCAGGGGAAAGAGCCCGCTTCTGTTATAAATTAGGAGTTAGGTGAAGGTTACGCAAAGAAGAAAAGGGAAAGTAAAGCTGTTAAAAGAATAGAGTAAAACCCCTGGGACTTCAACTTGAAATCCCCCTCTCACTCCCCAACCCAAGAGGAGGAGGAGGAAGAGGAGGGGAGCACATTCTGGTGTGATGAGAACTCTCTGGAATGTCTGGAAGAGAGGTTTGAAGTGCGAGGGAAAGAAGACCCCAGTTGCCAAATTAATGGCAGGAGGGTGGTGGGGGAGGGGAGGAACAGTGGAGACTTGTCCAGATTCACCGAAGGGACTCGGGGATTAGTTGTACGAGTGGGATTCCAGTAGAATGGAAACAGAAGTTTAGACTCCGAGCGGACGGAGGCAGGAAGCGACAGCAGTGAGTAGGAACTCTGGCGAAGGTGCAAGCTGTTAAGGGAGAGGATGGAAAGGCAGCCTAGGTCAACCGGTTGGACCCGAAGCAGGAGCCACCGTCCGCAAGCAGGACGCCGATGGCAGAAGGTGAAGAGGACAGTAGGTGGATCAGCTCTCCAGGGGAAGGCCAGCAGAGCTGCCTGCCTGGTGCCACAGCCCAAAACCCCGATCCCAGCGACGCGGGGACTTTCCGGGAAGGACCAGGCTGCCAAGGGTCTCTGCGGCCGCAAGTCCCAAACACAAGCCTCACTAACTACTTTACAGCCACTTTCATTGATTTTCTTTAACAAACAAGCACAATGCCCGTTATAGCAACACTTGCCCTACCCGCAGCTAGAATGCTCTAAGTTCTTCTGGCAGAGCTTCTCCGGGCAGCAGTTCTGACATTTCCAAATAAATCGTTTTTCCTTCATCCTAGGTTTAGGAAAACTACTTCGTTTTCCTATATAATTTGTGATTCACCTTCTAAAATACGTAGAAGACAAGCCTCAACTTTGTAAATCCAGTAGGGTTCGCTCGTATTTGCATATTAATTTTTGCTAATCAGAAGTAACTCAATTTGGAAGGAAAATGCCGGCAAAGAAACCGACTGGTCTGCATCTGCGGGGAAATTAACACTAGTCTGGCAGGCACCGTTAAGCAAGACCCCTTGAGTTGTCTCTGAAATAGTCCTTTAAAAATAAGGAAAGTATTTATTTTAAAGTAGCCCCCCTTCAAACGCCGTTTCTGCCCGAGGTTCTTCCACACATGTCAAAGGGTTGTTGAATTATTCATTATTGTAATTACTATCATCATTGTCATTACCCCCTTCCATGTGGAAATAATTTTATTATCGTAATTTGATATCTGAAGAATTTCCTGTTAGTCGTTTGATAATCATTTTTTTTCTACTGAAAAGAAAAGTTTTGTTTATAAATGAGATAGGGAAAATGTTTTAAATGCTTTGATGTTTGCTATAGATTTCCGTTTATCTAATCGATCGGAATGCCAATAAAATCGATTAAAGGTTTAGTGTTTTACAAACAACCATTTTGTGCTTTTTGATTTTACGTTCAGAATGATTTTAATAAAGCTAATGTTTTCCTTTAACAGTCTCTCTTTAAAAAAAACCTAAAGCTTCATCGTTTTCCCTTTTATTGTGCGAAGTTCCCACTTGAAGTTCTTCAAATAGGAAAATACATACACAAAAATAAGCAATGGTTTAAATTTCATTCTCTTTTTGCCCGAGGTATTTAAATAAAGCCCTTTAAAATCTTGGTGAATTATAAGCGATCATTCAGTGATTGCGGAATATTAAATTAAACTTAGATAAATCCGCATTGAAGGAGGCAGCACCCAATCCTGAATTTATTTCCCATTTTCTCTAACAGCATCACTGCGCTCCTCTCTTCGCAATGACAATGTGCCAAATCTGGGCATTTTGCAAACATTTTCCATATGCTTTAGCGGGGGACTGATAGACGAAGAGGAGAAGGGGATGGTGATCTTTTTGCTCTGAGGTATTTCATTTAACCTTTTGTCTTAGACTCTCACTGACAACCATTTTAAAGCAAAACTTTGAAAATAATGTAACGCACTGTGTTTGCATTCATCTTTTTTTTTCAACTTGCTGTTTATTCCTGAAATGCAGTTTTGCTTATAATCTAATGTGAAGCTATCATTTGTGTACCTTGATAATATTTTGTTTAAGGAAATCTTTGATTAATTTAGTTTCTGCTGGTTGTCTTTGTAATTAAATGTGGATTTAATTATACATTTGGTAACTTAGATCAGATGGACTGATTGTTTGTGGTAGGATTTAACGGGGCTTTTGTGTCTGGCATTTAAGGACATTACCTACAATGGTGGTTGGTGGCTTTTCCTCGACCAGAGATATCTGCACTATTGTCTCAGTGGATGCTTAGATGAATGTAGTGTCCTGCTTTCAAATGCTTTTATCTGGTGTCCGCTTCAGGACACTGTTTCTATAGCAGTTTATTGACTAGATACAGGTACTTTTGGGTTTTAGAAAGGTGACCACTTTGTCTTCTATTCCATGGCCTTCCCCCCCTCCCTTTTTCTACTTGTCTGTTTCTTCACATCTGGATAACCCCTTGGAGCTCTTCTCCAGACTGAATGTAAAATTTTCATTGGACACTCTTGATGGAAATAGATCCATATGTTTGACTAGGGTGGGGTTGTGGTCTTGAGTCTGTGTGGTTTGTAGGGGGTGGTGGTGGTGATAAGAGGTCCTGTGTAATTGCAATAAGAGCTGTGGAAGTGCTTGTGGAGTTAGTTGACTGCTATTGTTTGGGGAGAGTCCCAGGCTGATTTTGTTTATAAACCCTGGGCTTGTTGCCCGGGGGGAAAAGAGGTCACTGTACTGTCTGTGTTCTGACCTCAAGGAGTCCAGAGGGCTCTGACTTCTCTTTTTTCCTTTTCTTCTTCTCCTCTCCCTTAATTCTTCCCCCTCCTACAGCACCCTGTGTAGCTCCTCCCCTTTTTCCAATTCTTTTCTTTACCTGTCTCGGTCTGAGTTTACATAATGAGCTTCCCCCCCCCCCAAAAGGTCAGAGCCTCCAGAGAAAAGAGGCGAAAGCAGACTGCCTCTGAAAAGCCTCAAGTGGATTTCAGGAAGAGAAAAATGTGCACGGATTTGGAAAAACCGAGACGTTGGAGCAGGAGTGTTATTTTAAGATAAACAAACAAACAAATAAGACTATAAAGGAGATAACAGTCAGGCTGGAGGGCATCAGGAAAGGATCCAGCTGCACACAGATACTACATATATGTATATACGGGGGCATAATATGACTTCTCGCTTTTGAAAGCCATCGCCTTTACCTTTCACATCAAAAAGGGTGTTGTTTCGCTATGACAAGTCATATTGAAACACACACACATACACAGACACACACATACGCCTTTGTTACTTCTCAAGAAAACATATTTTGTTCATAAGAAGGTTTGGATACACACACACACACACACACACACACACACCTTTTGAATTATCTCACTGTAAATACATGCTTGTGACACCTTCCCAAGCAAGCCCTGCACTTTCCACTCATTTTCAATGTTCCATTTCCTCCTGACCTACACAAATCCCAATTCTCACTCTCTCTCTCTCTCTCTCTCTCTCTCTCTCTCTCTCTCTCTCTCTCGCTCTCGCTCTCTTGCTCTCTCTCGCTCTCTCGCTCGAGACAGAGAGCGAGAGAGAGAGAGCGAGAGAGAGAGAGAGAGAGAGAGAGAGAGAGAGAGAGAGTCAGTCTTTGGAATAGAGTTTTAAGTGTGTTAGAAGGACTTAAACAAAAAATGTTAGTTAACATACTGCCTTTGTTAAATAGCCCCTGGGTGGAGAAGATCCAACAAAAAGAGGAAGGAAGGAGGGGCTGAGGATCTGAAAGTGTCTGTGGGGCTCTAAAGGGTTCCTAACGCTGAAATCTTGTAATACCTTGTTTCAAACAGAGCTTATCTATAGAGCCCGGAAGCCCAGTCAAAAGACTGGGAACCTTTCCCTTGGGCTGGAGTTGTTCTTGAGCTGGAGGATGCCGGGGAGAGGGAGGTGGGGCATTATTAGGGAATTGGTGAGGGGAGGGCCGAGAAAGGGAAGAATGGACAGCTGGCGACTCATTATCCCCTTTGGAAAGCCCAGAGTGTCCTCAGCGTGGATTTGTGAAGTAAACTGTGCAGAGGAAAAAAGTCTAGAAGTAGAAGTTACCTTTTGTCTCAATGTTAATTGCTCCTTGTCCCCAACACTCAACACCTAGCCACTTGGTGTAGCCTTGGGGTTCGTCAACAGTAATGGACTCAGTGGCAAGGTGCTAGTGGTAGGAGAAATTTGGGCTCCGCTGGAGCAGCTCTGCAAAGTAGAGGGTCTAGCGAAAGTTCTCGCGTCAGGAAAGCCTTGTGTTCCTTTCACTTTGAAAAATAAAGTAGGCAGCGCTCCATAGGGTGGCGGCAGGTTGGCATAGTTTAAGTACCGTGAGACACTGCTAGAAAGCAGATTGGGAATCAAGGTCCAAGGTGCAGGGCCAGGGCTCGGTAGAGACCTGAGAGGACCAGCTGGGGGTCCTGGAGCGGGCGACTGAGAATGAGATTGTGGGGGGCCGCGACTCTTTGGCCCGACAGAGAGGCAGGGTTCCTCCCGAGCCCCGAAGCAGCCCGCAGGCTGAGCTTGGGCTCGCCCTGATCGCCGCGCCCCTGCCGGGGGCCCACCCCGCGCAGAGCAGCCGCGGCTCTTGCCAGCAGCTCTTCTAGCGCCGGCAGGGCGCTCTGAGGCCAAGCCCTGGAGGAGACTCTTGACTCTGTGCTAGTGCTCTCTGCCCCTTCCCTTGAGCCCATTAACCCCCGACCTCACTCCCAGCCTCTCGTCTTAGGAAAGAGGTGAAAGAAGAACAGAGAGAGAGATGATTAAAAACAAAACACACACAAGCACACAAGCTTCTGGAGGGCAACACTCCCTGAACAGAAGGGATTGCAAAAGTGGGCAAAGGCTCTTAGTCTGCTCTGCTTTTGTTTTCTTACGTAGAATTCAATAACCGCCCTCTCCATCCAAACCACACACACACACACACACACACAGAGAGAGAGAGAGAGAGAGAGAGAGAGAGAGACAGAGACAGAGACAGAGACAGAGACAGAGAGACAGAGAGACAGAGACAGAGAGAAAGAGAGAGAGAGAGAGAGCTGTTTTACAAGAAAGAGATGGGAGTAGGGATGTTGGGACAACTAGCCACCCAAAATTTTAAATCATTTCCCTTGTTTGACATTTGTTGTTTTGACATTAATGGCACTGATATTATTGATAACCTTTCAAGAAGGGTAAAAAGAGCAAAAGAAATAAAGAACATGCAAAAGCAATGATCACCTTCCTTGTCCACCATGGCAGAAGTGGGCCCGTTCTGCACCTGAGCCTGAAACAGACTTATTGTTCTCAGGTGTTTCCTTCATCATCCACATTTCTCAGTCTGCAATAGCAGGAAATGGTTTTTCCATCAGCCAGCTTGTACACTGAGCCCTCTCCAGCAATGGACTTGATCCTTGCTCATTTGAACCTGAAACTTTCCTCTGCCTTCATTTCCCCTTAGTCTCTTGAAAACTCCCCACCTCTTCCCCCATGCAGACACCTCAAATAGTTTTCTTATTATTATGTTTTTAAGCCAGGATGCTCGCTCTCTGGGGTGTTTTTTCTGTAAATGATAACTCTGCATAAAGCATCCTCTTGACTTACATGTTACAGAAAATTTCAATTTTACTCCTGTGTGCCCCGTATTTCCTAGCCCCACTGAGATGCAATGGGAGGCTGCTAGTAAATACCTGGTGCAGTTGTGCCTGTGACTGTGGGGCTGTAAACAAACTCACTTTAAAATCTTAGAAACCTTTTCACTGTGAATAGATTTCCTTCCAAAGAAGTTCGAAATGGGAATCTTTGAAGACAGGGAATTCCCCCCACTTTGTGTTAACGTTTAGTCGCCTTGGTTTCTAAAACACTATTACATGTACCTACTCCAGATTTCTAAAGTGGCCTTGGCTTTTTCTCTTACTCAAGACCATATCTAGGTTTTATTCTCTGCCCCAAGCCTCAGAATTTTCATTGCAGTGTTAGCCAGTTGCTGAAGGCAAGCAGCTTTCCAGAGATGGGCCTAGGTCTGCTCTTTGGGGAACTATAATTTTATCCTCCCAGGTGTTTTCACTCTATTTGCATCTGTCCTAGGATGTAAGGAGTATCCACTGATAGATACAATGGGTTAGGCCCAGAAAGACATGTTTCCTATCTCTGTAGTCCCAAGGCTGTGCAAGAAACCTTTCTATTGGTGTTTGGTGCCTTTGGTTCTAAGGCCTAAAACAAGGTTTTGAAGCAGATCCTGGCAATTCAAAACTTCAAAGGCCTGTTAGCTCAGAGGGGGTTGATGCCTCACCTGTCCAGGAAGCTGGACAGTGCTGGCATTTCCTATTTGTAACTCATTTGATTCGTAACTCTTACCTTCACGCTGTGGTTCCTGGCTTTAAAACATTACATAAATGGTGTCTACTTGTGACCTCTGGTGTAGCAGTGTATCAAGACGCAAAGTAGCAACTCATATATATATATATATATATATATATATATATATATATATATATATATATATATATCCCACATTCAGTAGGGGGTATTTAAAAGTATGTCTATTCCGAGTGTTAGTTAATTATCTTTTAATGAAAGTGTCACTCATATTCACATCTGTAATATTGGAAAGAGATAATTAGATTTTCAAATGAGAATCAGCCACCTTAAATTTTGCACAAGAAAATACCAAGTATATTTCACTCTAATGAGATCTGTAGCAGGGTTTTAAAATTCATCATAATGTGCTTCAAGAAAGATAACTCAACAGACTAGAAAGATGAAAGGTTTTCTTCCCTAAGTCTTCTTAAAGCTATTACATTGAACTTATGCGATCTGATAAAATATTCAAGAATATTACATAAAAGCTAGCACTGTACCCCAGTATCACTCTTTCACCCCGGACTTACTCTCATTTGGAAGTTTACTTTTACTAAACTAACCACTTCCATCTCCCTTGCCCTGGGTTTTCTCTACTGCGAATGCGAGTGCTTACAGTTTAAACAGAACGCCTGCGGATCCGAGTGCGGATCCTCCTTAGATAGAGGCAGGGCCGGTTGACGTTTGCGTACAGGCAGGCACTCTTCATTTACATACATCTGCATGTTTGCTCCGGCCCCAGCACTTCGCCATTAAAGTGCATCCGAGTGCACAGTAGAATAAACTATGTTAGAGAAAAGCTCTTAATTACCCTAGCTCATATTTCTCCTTAAAACTCCCCAGTAAACAAATCTCTGGTCCGATAGTAATTTCTTTGCTTCATTTAAAAATAAAAATCTCGAATGGTTAAAGGGCATTTCTTAGAAACTATTTGTGCTTTATATTCTTTCCTCGGCTCTCTCTGTGTGTGAGTGTGTGAACGTGTGTGTCTAATGAAGTTTGAGAGTTGTGCGCGGGGGCGCCTGGGGTGCGAGCCCCGGAGGTCCCCATCCCCTGTCTCCGCGGTCGCCTAGTCCAGGACTCCAGCCGCAGCGTTCGGAGCCTTGGAAGTCGCGAGGCTCCCGGGCTGCTCTGAGTCCCGGCTGCGCGTCATTTGCAGTCTGGGGAATGTTGATCACCTCACTAATTACACCTCTCTCCCCCCCTCCCTCTCCCTCTCCCTCGCTCTCCTCTCTCATTCCCAGAGTGCATATCGGGAATAGACACACAAAGACATGCGCACTCAACTTAATCAGCCATTTTTTTAAACAGGGCTAAAACGATAATAATTAGCAGAATAAAGACATATCGGATTTTCATTTCCTTTCCTCCTTTTCCCAACCCCTTCACAACCAAACAGCGAGACCGCGGTCGGCACATGCTTTAACTCCTCCCGGACCCCCGAGGACCGCTCCGTGCCCCCCACTTTCTGCTCCAGCGTTTTTATTTTCACCCAATAAAGTTCGAGGATTATTTTTTTATTTTTTTTATTTTTTTTAATGAACCCTCTCGTTTTACTTGGATGTGATCAGCTGTACGTAAAATAAAAGCAAAACAAAAAAGAGGCGAAGATCGAGTAGGAACTGCAGGGGAAATGGAAAGTAAGTTTTTTTCTTTAACTTTTATTGAGTAGTTTGTGTTAAATTTAGGTCGAGTATCGATTATCTTTCCAGCCTGATCTTGCACAATCTTTGATATTTCGCTCCCTCTCTCTCCCTCTCCCTCTCCGCCTCTCTCCCTCTCTGCTTCTAGCTGGCTTGCTCCCGCTCGCCCTAGCACACACATTCCCTCATCCCGACTATCTCTTCCGCTCTGCCCCCCTTTTCCATCCATTTCCCCCGTTTTTTGGCTCCAAGGTTTGCTCTGCTGAGGGAGTGAGAAGGCACGGAGGGGGAGGGCGATTTTCTACTTGGGGGAGGACGTGCTTTTCGGGATTTAACTTTTGCATTGAGTGGCAGATCATCCACTTTCGGCCAGCAGTTTTGTCCTTTTCCCTGTCTTTTCGGGTTCTGCCTTCACCCGGAGCCGGAGACACTCTGGTGGCCGGGCGAAGCTGTCAGCTCCGCAGCGGCGCGGACACTGCTTGTGGTCCCCGCTCGCCTCTCGCCCCTGCACCCCGTTAAGATGATGCTTCTTCGGCACAGATCCTCCGAAAGTTTGGACGTTGGTCGGTGGGGCATGGAGCCCCCTCTCCTCTCCCTTGACCCTCCCCTTCACCTTTTTCGGGTTTCTTTTCTTCTTCCTTTACCTTCCCCACCCCTTCGCAAGTTCCCAGAAGGGAGCTCACTGCGCGGGGCAGCAGCAGGCCGGGGCCGGTGCGCGCGGGGCTCTGGCTCAGGAGGATGGGCGAACGCCGGGCTGGGCTGCAGGTAGACACCGGTCCGCCGAGCCGCGGCGGACAGAGACAGGCCGGGGCTGCTCTAGGCTGCTCCGGCGCCGCGGACCCTGGCAGGTCCGTTAGGAGGCGGGATCTCCCGGCCTCCGGCTGTGGACCTAGGGGTGGAGGCAGTTTGCCCGGGGCTTGATCGCCGCCCTAAGAGAACACCCGCGGCTGGGGATCAAGAGCCTTTGCTTTCTTTTTGGTTAAGGGCAAGGGTGTATGGTGTGTGTGTGTGCGTGTGTGTGTGTGTGTGTGTGTGTGTGTGTGTGTGTGTGTGTAAGTGTAAGGGGGCTGTGGCCGACTGTGGGAACTGATTCATTCCTTGCCCCCAACCCCCCACCCCACTCCAGGGTTCCATGTCTGCAAATGAACTTCACCTCCCTAGCTTCAGCCGGCACCACGCGCGCCTTATGGTCCGAGCAGCTAGGCAAGCGAGCAGGGGCTGGAATTCGGCGGGTCTTGTCTTTTTTTTCTCCCCCCACTTCTTCCTCCCTCCCTTTCCATTCTTTCTACCCTTTTCTATAAGAAAAGAAAATAATAAAAATTCTCATGGAATTGTATAAAAGTTCCTCAACGATGGCCAAGTTGCAGAAGGTTCCCTATCCAGTCCCCTTCCCCAGAAGACGGTGCACTGGTTTGTATTTCTTTTGTTACCTGTGATCCGGGCGGGGGGCTCCTTGCAACGCTGGGTCTGGGGTCCGGCCCAGATATGAAGCTCCGGCGGCGCCTTCGGCTGTGTCTCCACAGCTCCGTGCGGTCCTGGTGAGGTTTTAGCTACCGTTCGGTGAGACACCCTCCTTGTAGGTACCAAAGGTTCAGATCACAAACACGGACACCCCCCCAACACACACACACACACACACACAACGACCCCTACACACACACACACACACACACACACACACACACACACACACACACGGAGTCAACACTCACAGACACACATTCGCTCCACTCCCCCCACCTCCAGCCCCCACCTTGCCTTCACTCTCCCCCTCCCCCAAAAGCACACACAGAACAACACCCCCCCCAACCAAACAAAAACCCAAAGACAAGTTCAGTAGCTGAAGATGGTGGATTGACACTGACTCAGACAGAGGCAGGTTCACCAGGAAATCTGGCGATCCTGATTTCTGACAGTCGCATTTCCTCCCCTTGACCCCCCCCCTTTTATTAACTCTGTTCCATGTTTAATCAAGGATCATGTAGATGGCAAAAGGAGAGACAGAGAGACACGGGGGGAGAGAGAGGAGAGAGGAAGAGAGAGAGGGAGAGGAGAGACAAGAGACAGGAGTGGTTTTTTTTTTCCTTTCTTTCTTTCTTTTTTTTTTTTTTTATTGTGTTCTCCTGGATTTTCAGTGGCTTGATCCCTATAAACGTGGAGTGGTTAAAGCTCATATGTAGTATTATATTTTTAGTGGGGTGGATGGATGGAAGAATCAGGGAGAGGCTGCGGCTGCCGCTGCCTTTTCGGTTGGTGCTTAGATTAAAGCTGAGACTTGGCTGCGATTGGGACGCGACAGTGACACGGGCATCGATCGCTTCCATTGAGAGCAATGCAAAAACACAGCCCGGGTATGTAGCACTCTCCGCTGCCATCCACACTTGCTTTACTTCATATTTACTAACAAAACTGACAGAGCAAGCTCGGACTTTCTTTCTTTCTCTCTTTTTTGCTCTTTTCTCTTTTCTAACTGAAGAATAAAAAGAATGGTGTGTACAGTATTTGCTGGAAAGGATGGGTTTAAATAAAGCAGAAAGGGAATCTTTATGATTATTTCACTTTTTCTGTGACTGTGCTTTTAGAGTTTTTCTTCTCCACTGAGAAGCATATTAAAGAAATTGAAAATTTTCTTTCCTCATCTTAAAGAAAATAAAAAGTAAATCCTTAAGGGAATGTTTGATATTATTCAAGGGCTGGAGTTCCAAGCAGCAGGAAGACACACACAAATAAAAGACAGCTAGCCAGCTGTTTTAACCTCTGGCACCTGGCTTCAGTGCAGGGATCATAAGGTCCATACAGTTGTATTTTTAATGGTTTTAATATTTATGGCGTAAACTGCAGAGAGCATCGCTGTGTGTTTATTCAATAGCTGGCTGCTCTTGTATTTAAAAAGTAAACTCTTATTCGTCTGTTTTTCTTTTTTATAGCGATGGAGATAGGGTCAATGAAATATGAGGGTAGCACCATAAATCTGAAAAGTGAAATGTACCCAAGGAACAAAGAAAGGTCAGGTAAACCAGCTGTGTAAGTCACAGCCACAACACCCACTGTGGGGTGAGGCAGAAACAGAGGCTCTGGGTCTGGGAAGTGAAAGTTGCCCCTTAAAGTTAAAAAAAGGCAACCTTGTTCGGTTCTATTGTAATCTTTGGCAGTTTTTGGCAGAGTAGCCCAACTCTGTTCATTAATTGTGAGCTAGTTGGATTATTTTAAAGGTGCTGCAACAGCAAGTGAAAACAGAAAGGAGGCTAAGAAAATTGCTGTTTAATATTGCAGAATTTACTGCTTCCATTCTGACCATGAGCCTAAATTTACACAATGAAATCTGATTATCTCTAATAACAATATTAGATCCTGCACTGGATGGATGAGAATTGAGGTGGTTTTGTTGATTGCAAGGGTTTAATGTTGCATTTCAGAATCTGATGTGGTTTGGCCTCCCTTCCATTAACTGGAAAACCCCTGAGGTTTTACAATTATTTCTTAAAGATAATACATTTAAGATTGCATTGGTAGGCTGAAGAAAAGTCATAAAGGCAAGAAGGGAAGCCCTTAATAACTCTTGAGCTTCAGACATGTTCAGCAGTTAGATTGGCTCTGACTTCACCAAGGGTCGACAATGTGTCATTTCCACGAAGCCAAATTGCCCTCTGCCTATATGATATTAATGTGCAAATCAATATTTCAGGGATTAAATTTCCCTTCTTCATTTTTTATGGTTTCTACCTCAATAAGTCTCAAGTCTATTAGAAGAGGCTGGATGATTTAAAATCTTTCACTGCAGAATGGCTTGTCGTAGTCTTGTTTCACAGACCATTCTAGGTTTTTCGTTAGAAAGACTAAAGGTGCCCTACAGAAGTTGTGAGATAGTGTAGAGCCAGGGTCAGTAGTGTAAAGCTCTCCTTCAATGGAAGCTATAATGTATTGGGGATATAATATATGTGTTTGTGCTTGCTATATACATACTGCTGCTTTAAAAATATTATGTTAATCACCTATTGATTTATTTCAAAATCAATTGTTGTCCCTTTCTTAGTAGTGATTTGTTCAGCATTCTTGAGGACTGTGTTAATTTTCTAAAACAGTATGCATGGATTAGGTTGGTGTGAAAGTATGGAAAGGAAGAGATTTTTCATGCAGCAACATTTTCCTAAGAAGTACTTCTAGAAATCATCATTTTTGACAGTAATAATCAAGTGCTGTCATTTACATATATTGTTATCATGGCTATCACTGAGTTTTCTAGCTGACTGACTTAGCTGGTGTCTGTTAAATGAGGCCTCCTTCCATTCTTCTTTATGTTTAGTTTCTAGCACTTAGTGGGAGCAATACTTCTTGAGACTTTCTTGGAGAAACACAATTATATCAGAAAATATATGAATTGATTAGAAAATACAAGGTAGAAATGGGGGAAGGATGGAAATAAAAGACTGTGACTTTATCACATAATCTTCGGAAGGCCTACTGCCTATCATTTGGTCTTGTTTTATAGTCTTAAACCATCTGGACCAAGTTCCGCACAGCTGCAAGAATTTCATATGTGATAGAACATTTTTTCCATTCAGTGTGAAATGTTCCTTCCTAAAAACGTACACCAGACTCGCTTAATTTAGTCTGTTAAAAGGAATGCACATGAAAAAGGACAAAAGGCTCTTTAATCTCTGCAAGCTGTTTGTTTTTCTTAAAGATTCCTGTGTGTTTGGGTTTGAAAAGTCATGTTTATTGAGGAGATGATTCTGAGGTGTGACACTAAAATAATCTATGGTTTTTGGACTGATGGCCATGCTCTTACCCAATTTACAGAACTACTTTTTATGCCTGTCAAAACACAGAGTTAATCTATCCTTATTTACAATTAATCTCAATAAAATTAATCTTAACTATGTTTTATTCAGTGGCTTAAAATATCTAATTATATTCAATTAACTGCCGTTATAGTAATTAACATTGCTTAATTGCCTCTGCATATATTTATGTGAAGCTCATTAGTTGCTGCTGTCTCCTCTTCCCTTTTCTACTTGCTATTTTTGCTGTTGTCAAACCATTTTATCTCCCAAGGTTTGACAGTGGCAATAGAACAGAATCTTCCAAAACACTTTCTGGAAATGAGTGTGATTGCTCTCCTATAGCAGACACTGGTTAGGAGCCTTTTACTACTACTCCAACTGCTATTCCTGTCTTCATTTTCTTAGCCTGGATTTCTAGTACACTCACAAAATGTTTTCTGTCACTGTGGCTAGAAATATGAGAAGCCAGGTCTGGCTTTGTATTTATAAATGAATGTGTCTGCCTAGGGGCTGTCCCCATAGGCAGTGTGGTTTTTCTGTTTTTGTCTTTTGGGGCTCTCACCCCCCCCAAAAAAAAATCATTCTAAGGGTTAAAGACTTGGCCAAAGTTCAAACTGAGAAGCGCCCAGGGAAAGTGCATGTGAATATGTACAAGTTTCATGTAATTAGCGCTTAATTATATTAACATATGCAAATTGTCAACTTAGAAGCTTGTTGAGCTGGCAAAGATCAGCTAGGCACAATTGCTATATTGTTCTGAAACAATAATGGATTTCAAGTTGGATTGTGGAAACACATAACTAGCTATCTAATTTAACTCATACCATGGTGAAATTTCATTAGTCTCCATGGAGACTGGTTTAATTGTGCTGACTAATGTTCTGGGCTGCAGAATGTCCTAAAAAGAAATCGTTGTTTGCCTAATCCACCTTACAATGACACTTGTTTGTACATGTTTGCCTTGTGTGGGAATTTGCATATGCAAATAAATAGTTTCTCTGCCCCATTTGTCATGGCTGTTCATTACCCATGAAGAGGACATTGTTACTGGGCTGTTACTGAGTCTCCCAAGACTGGATAGTGTCAACCAGTCCAGCTACATTCTTTCATAATTTGTTTCTGATTAATAGACCAGAGTGAGTCTCATTCTCTTTGGGCATCTGCAAGGCAAGGTCAGTCTCTAAGAAAAACGAGTTTCTGCAGTAACTGAAGGACTTTGTCTTCTGCCTCTTCCTTCTGCCTTTTTCACCCATTGGTTGGAAGAATGATATTTAAAATAATGTGTTCTTGTTCAAAGATTGTCTCTACTAATAACCACTAGTTTCCTAAAGCAAAAAGATGGGGAAAGAAAGGAGATTCAGTTATTAGAATATTAATCCTGTTTTTGATAGAAAGGTAAACTGATATAATTGCTTTTCAGTTGAAGGCATGGGGGTTTATACAAGTGTGAAAGCATCGGAAAAGGATTAGCATTTTTTTGCATAATGAAAAGCTCTGTTGAATAGGGATCCAAATGGTTGACTGAATGACTAAGATGAAAGGAAGATGAAAATGCAGGCTTCTCTTTATGTCTATGTTCTGCTCTCTCCAAAGTTATGTTTGTCCAAGACATGGGCAAACAAGCAGTGACTCAGATTTCAGCAACTTTCTTAGATGCCCTGAGTTTTCATCATGATTGAGAAGATATGGATGAAGAGAGTTCAAGCTAGTAGATCACCAGAGGTCTGTATGTAGAAGGCTTTAAGAAACAAATCAGCGTAGCCAAATATTGACTACTGAGTATCAAGAATTCCCAGCACTTTGCTGGCAAGAATAGTTATTTTAGGAGAAGCCAGTGGTATGGTATGAATGTTAAGGTCATTTAATTCCTGACCTTGTAGTGTACTAGCTCCCATTGGCAAGGAATAACTACCTCAGTTGACAGAACACTTCCTTGGGGGCAGAGTGGTGTATTCTGACTTTCGGTAATGTTAAGTTTTAAGTGGCCTATCAGCTTTTGTAAACTGAGAAGGGATAGCAAATGAGAATACAAAGTTGTCTTCTTAGGCTTTAATTCATCAAGTTCTGAATGCAATCTTTTGGTTAGTTCATAGGTGTACTCTGTTTATTTTAAACAGGTGTTTTGAAAGATGTCTAGGAGTTGTACGTTCACTGAAAACATTTGCAGTTGGGTTTTTTCTTGTACTAGTTAGAGGTATAATTGCTTATTAGTTGATGATATAAACAGGTTTCTTGATGAAGTTTCTTCATAATGAGGATAATGAAAATACCATGTGTTGAGACACCTCCACAGGTGAGAATGGGTTCTTTTATGTATGTAAATCAATAGCAGAATAGATCATTATTTGCATACGTTTTGTATAAATGTATACATTTTATGAAAGCTCTTTCAAATTTGGAGTCACCACAAATGATCCATGGGGTTCATGGGGAAGGTTGCCCCAGAACAGAGCTGGAAGACTCCACCAGATATTCTCCGAGCTAGTTTGTGGCCACGCAGCAGAACTCCCATTGGTGGCATCTCTTTAGAGGTTCAGTTGCTTGGGTTTTGTTATGAAGGTTATATGGAAACTTGAGAAATCAAAAAGTGTTTTCCTGTAAATGAAAGTATCCAGGTTGCCTCTTGAGTACAGCATATTGTAAACGAAAAGTGTTTGATCTTTGTTATAAAGTCACCCAACTTCTTTACTAGAGTCCTTTTTAAAATTTGTCAAGAAATTCTGGATTGTTTCAGAAACTTTTATGGTTAACTTTATGATATGCTTGAAAAAAAGTCTTAAAAGAACAAAAAAATCCACATGGAGGCTATTTTTTTTACACGAATAAGGGTTTATTAAGGTATTTCCATAAGAAAAATGTGTTAATTTAAAAAATAAATTCATTTATATTTTAAGACACTGTTAAGCAGGCACCATGTGTTGTAACTGGCAGTGTTCCAGCCACCACGGATGCGGATCACACGTGGGTTAATAGTAGCTTATGTGATGTCTGCATTCTTAGGAACGGGGCAAAAGCCCAGGGTATTCTGATATCAAGATTGCAAGAATCCGGCAGAGCAGAATATATGTTTATATGTGAACAGATGGACACATGTGAGAATTGAAAGTACACAGTTTCTTTTGGCACTTGTTTTCCTTATCCCTGACAGCATAACCAAAATCTTAGTCCACTCCTGGTCTTTGATGGCTTAGGAAAAAATGGGCTTTTAATGAGAGCTCAGTGGTATTATTTCCTTGCATGAGGATTGGGCTCCTTGCGATCTTGCTGGAGTTGATATTGTGTTAATTCCCTCATTTCAGAGGCTCACAAGTTGCCTTGGAAGTTTGATATGGTTTCACATTTGATACAATCCTCAGGTCAGAAATGGATGTTCACCACTCCCCTACTCAAAGGGCTCTGAGTGAAATGAGATGCTTGCCACTGAGGAATTTTTGAATGTATGCATGCCATGTAAAAATAGCTTTGACACTAAAGTCATGTTTGGCAAGAGGCATCCCTAATATAACTGTCCACTTTAGCATTCTAGATTTAAAAACAATAAATAAACAAATAGTAACAAATGGAGTAAATTGACTTGGTGCTTATGTCAGAATGCCCTAATGCGCCAAGCAAACTTCGTTAGGTGTTTTGGTCAGCAAGGAGGCTGGCATAGACATATCTAATGTTCCTGTCTGATGCCCATCTGTCCTGGGGACATAGGAATGCTCAGCAATAACTGTGTAACACATAGTCTAGCACGTGTCTCTAAAAACAAGGTTGATTGATTGCATTTTGTCCTTGTTATAAAACCAGAGAACATTCTATGAATATTTACTTAGATCTAAATCATTTTAACAAAAAAAATGACTTTTGTGTTAAAATATGCATTTTATAGCTTCCTTTAAGGGCTTTCTCTTCACTCTAAAGAGAAAGGACACTCATTGCAGTAACAACATTAAAATATAGAAACTTACACTCTGTTGTATGTAACCTGATGTATTCTTAAAAATAAAATTTTGAAGAAGACTTTGGAGAATCGTAAAATTTGCTTATGTAGAAAAATGACCTGAGAAAACCCTAAAAGTGATAGGTTCATCTTTCCTCCCAGGATATCTTCATAAAACCCATCTTCTCTGAATTTCAGTTTGTAGCACTTAAAAAAAGTGATAAACTTAGGAATGATGTAATTTGTACTTGAGACATCCTGAATCTATTAAGTGCGCTGTTTTGTTTTAGCAGATACAATTGTATTTAATTTTTCATAACGTTTCCCTTCCATTCGCATGCAAACACACACACACACACACACACACACACACACACACACACACACACCTGTTCTCTTTCTAATTGAATGCTTCTCTTTGCTTCGTAGATATGCTCAGTAGCAAACTATGAAACTTTGCTCCCAAAAGCTAAATTCCTTCTTTTCTAAGAAGTGGTCAAAATAAGCTCTGTAGAAAGAAAAGCAAGGAAGTTGTTAAGAGCGCCAAAAACTCTAAAGACTCAATACTCAGAGAACAGCCTTCCATCCATTCAGTTCAGTTCAGTTCAGTTGGTGCCTTTGGAAAGTTGGAAGTGCGTTCGCCAGAAGTTACTAATGTAGCCAGCATGCTAGGAGAATGTGAAGACAAGACCCTATTCTATCATTCAAGGATTGGTGCTCGCCTCAGTATCTTGTGTGTTTGGGAAAAGGATTGTTGCATTAATGAAAATGAAGGTTGTGAAGATGGTGAAGAAAAGCAAAGAAAAACATGTGATGGCAGTCTAGCAGGACATTGTTTTCTCTTCTAGAGTCTGCTTTCTGAAGGCGGCTAAGCAGAAGCCAGGCAGCCTCCCAGCACTGTGACATACTTTTGTGTTAAGTAACAGGTTAGTCTGGTGCTCCGAATGGCCAAGAAGAGGCTATGTTTCATAAAAATACTGATGACCTCAGTGACTTAAAATGCATTTTTAATAATCATGGACATGGTGTGAACAAGGAGAAACTTTCTGTTCGCTGTGTGGAAAGCAAATAAGGACAAGGTTGTGAAGTTTTTGAGGCAGCATAATGTACAGAAAGAATGCATATAATTCAAGCCAGCCCACCCTTTCATTCTGTTTACTTTGGATTCACTCACTTTCCTTTTCAGTAAGTTTGTTTTATTCTCACTTAAATTTTAGATGAGAATCTACTTAATTTTTTAATGACCCATAGACATCATGTCTGTTAAAAGCTGTCTTGATGAATTTAGATGAGTAACTGACCTTGTCCAAGTGTTTAATCTTTGTAAGCCTCAGTTTCCTAGATTGTGTCTCCAGGTTTGCTGGATGTAAGTGCCGTGAACTGCAAAGTAAGTCAGCGTGAGGTGACATGATGTGGTCACTATGGCTATGCATGGCTCTTCTTTAATAACTGATATTAATGTAACATTTGGATGGTGACTGTTTGATAATGTAAATCTACAAGGATCTGAGTAGAGTGGTTCCTCTCCCTGATAAGAAGAGATAAGAATAAGGCAATGAGTACATCTAAGAGGTAGGGAAGGATATAACAGCCTTCTCACATCTTTTTCTCCTTGGCAGGTCTCTGGATGACATCTAGCTTGGCAGGTGGCTCTTTCTCCACACCATTATCTCCCACTCCATCATCGCAACTTGGTTTAGTTATGAGGACTTCTAGATATTTAATGCATTTCTGGTTCTTCATTTTTCTGCAAAGCAAATTAGGGCAGAAACAGTTTTTAAATAATTCAAACCTTGGTCAAACTACATGAACTCGAGATTCCTGGCTGTCCATTAAATACAATAATAGAAAAGACCACAAAGCTCACTTTAGTTTTGCAGTGAACTCAATCTATTGAGAGCCTGTGAATTAGAGAGAGGGCTTTCCAAAACTGGCTTACAAGCCATTGAAACACTTTCCTATATATTTGTTAGTAAGAGATTTTGATATGTCATGAAATAAATATCAGTCATGCTGTTCCGGGGTGACCTATTAACCAAAATTTCTATCAGCCTGGAGGAAAAAAAAATCTAGTTTCATGTATACATATACGTAAATGTCTACAGAATCATTAAATCATCTTGAGGAATTTTTTCAGTCAAGTTATTAGCACCCATTTGGCTTATTTCTTAGGGTTAATAAAAGAGCTTTGTCTTTTTATAATAATGCATTATTTGATGAAGGATTGTCCAGTTTCAAAGATGTTAGATTGTCTAAAAGTTAATAAATATATAAATGCAATGTTTGGGACCATCTATAAACTGAAACATATTTTTTACAGCTTTCAAAATAATTTAATTCCTAATAACCTTCCACTGTGATATATGTTTACACATGAAATTATTGTTTATATTTTTACAAAGATAAAAGAGGCCATTGATTATATGTGCTTAAGAGTTCTTCAAATAAACCGCAGCCTCTGTGGGGCAGCGCTCACACTCATTTAGCACGGCCTCTACAGTGGCGGAATTATTATTGGTGACTTCTTGGAGCTCAAGCTGCTGAGTGACTTACTGATTATCAAAAGCACACACTGACAATTTCAGTTTGTTTTTCTAGCAGATTCCCCCCCCCCAACTAGGTACTGTAAAGAAATGGAAAAATTTAAATTGGTTGTTCCTTTTCTGAAAAATTTCCTCAGGGAAAATGTTTAGGGCAATGTAAATAAGTATTTATATTAGAGATCTAGATTGTTGTAGTCGGAAGGGAAAGGGCAGAATTACCTTTTCAGCTGATAAGGAAATGGAAGCTCATAGAAATTTCTTGGAGAAATCACATAATTCAGAGTAGATGAGGAAATCTAGGGCATGTGTATGTGTGAAAAAGAGAGAGAGAGAGAGAGAGAGAGGAGGGAGAGAGAGAGAGAGAGAGAGAGAGAGGAATGTGACCCCTGCAATGCATTTTTCATTTTAAGTGGGTTTAGCTTTTTTGTTTCTTAAATCTCTGTGTTCTGCATATGAGAATCATTTATATTTCTGTCTTCCCCTCGTGTGTGTGTTTCTTATTTTAAAAGTGTTGGTTGTTTGGTTGGTTGTTTGGTTGGTCTGCTTGTCAGTTGGTTTGGTGTTTGAATGGTTTGATCTGTAAACCAAAATCATTGGTTTACAGGTGTGTGAGTCCTGTGCTAACTCATAACTGACTGGGCTGGGTTTATAGCTGAGGCAGTAGAGATAAAGCCACAATAGTCTAAAAGGTAAAAAGTTGTAAGAAAAGTGGGAAGGGATGTTTCCTTCTCAGAAAGAAGCAGGCTGCCAATTGATTAAGAATCATTCTGGTTTGCCAGAAGTCCCTGGTCATAGAGCAGAGTATTCACTGTCAACAAGAAAATCATGGACAGCACTTAATGTGGCTCACCTCTGATTTACTCAGAAAGCTTACACAAGCACTTGGCTTTGTTCTTGCTCTAAGAAGGGGACAAATGCCAATAAGAGCTCCTTGCATGGTCCAAGAGTGAACAGCATTTTACCTCAAAGACTGACCTCCTTTCTTATGGTCTGTTATGGGAG
Source organism: Ondatra zibethicus (assembly GCA_004026605.1). Taxonomy (NCBI): domain Eukaryota; kingdom Metazoa; phylum Chordata; class Mammalia; order Rodentia; family Cricetidae; genus Ondatra; species Ondatra zibethicus. The sequence continues at coordinate 50,760 of PVIU01005814.1, forward strand.
AATTGCCAATGAATGGCTGTGTATCTTCAGAGGATAGGAGAAAAGAGGGTATGACAAGAATCTACTGTATAAATTCCATAGTATATGTACCAAAATCTTGCGCCTGGAACGGGCATCTTCCTAGGCCTGTAGGTGGAAATATTAATGGTAAAGTAAACACTTGCCTTTCAAATATCCTAAAGAGTTTCACATTTAATAATAACTGAAAAATGTTGCCTCTTTCTAATTGAAAAATATGACAATGTCATTGTAAAACTAGTTTTGACAGTCCCTTATTCCACTTAAATATTTATGGAATATTTAATACCATAAAGAGGGTACGAATAAACTAGGTGCAGCATGGAGTAGAATTGGAGAAGAGGACTGTCCTACCCACTGATTAGTCATGTTTACCTGAGGAGGTTCAATTATATTACTGTACAAATGATGCTCTACTCCAGCTGCTCATGTTGAGGACAGAAAAGATATTTAACTGACAGGCACTCAAGCTGTCATTTTGTACTGACTGTCTGGTTTGTACGGACCAGACATTTAGTGGTGACTTAACCACCCCCCAGAGTAACATGTAGTTCACGCTAATGTTTCCCTACCACAAATCCATTTCACATTCAGCTCCCTTTTCTCCTTTGATGGAGCTGGTTTCTTATTACAGAGCATATATTTACACACACACACACACAAACACACACACAATTTTTTCCCACAAAATTTCGCTACTGCATCCCACATTAGAGATGGTGATGAGAGTTCATGGCGTATCTTAGATAAAGGTGGACAATCACATCAGAATCATCAGCTCGTTTGTCATGGTTTGAGTGAAGATGTCAGGACCAATGAGTGTATGAGCACAGAAGGGGCAAGGGGCTTTTGGAGAGACACATTTTTTTTTTGTACTGGAAGCCAACCATGGCTTAGATTTGGCTCCAGGGAAAGATTGGGATTAGACAACAGTGTATACAAATCCTTAGCATAACACAATGTGTTTGTGAAATGCGGACTGTGGGAGCTAGGGTTGACACAGTTCTCGACATGGGCTTTAGACAGCAGCCTGGAAGCTATGAAATTTCCAAGGCATATGTTGTGTGTGGGGTTATCAATTTAAGCCACACTGAAGCTACAGGTTTGAGATAGCATCAAGGGAATGACTTACTTGTCTTGTGCTACACATGCATACAATATGCCCAACATGTATACCTGGCCTTTAAATTTAGCCTCATTAAAAGAATTTCAAACTTCTATAAAAATCTATGTAGGGAAATAGTATTTGCATACACAGAGATAGCACTCAAGTATAAAATGCTTTTCACATTAGAGTAAAAGTTAATACTTAATTTCAATAACAATTCTGACAATGGAATACTTGTGACATAACTGCACTTAGATAAATTCAAGAAGCTAAACTTTATATACAGAGTTTATTCTGAAACAGTAATTGGAAAGTAACAGGTTTTCTTTTCTTACACAAGTTCTTATCTTTGATAGCACAATCCTAGCAGACTTATTTCACTTTGGACCCAGCTAACTGTTCTCTTTCAGCTGATGTACCCATAAAACCTTTTCTTGTTTAATTCTACTGATTCACAATGTTAAAATGAAACAATCTGATACCTGCTTCCTGCCCTCTGAATATCTGTCATCAAAGACACTGATTAGATTCTTCCCTAGCTCTTTAGCTGTTTTAAATGTATAATTATCATTGCACGTCATTTGATAGCTGCACTAATTGCTGCCAACTATTGTCTGTTTGCCCTTCATGCTGAAATCTGATCAACATCCTGCTTTGGTTGATGTTTGATGGTAAACTTTAATTAACTCTTATTGTGTTGAAGAAGAGTTCAGGCTTGGTGTTATCTAATCATTTACCTTCATTATGTCCTGACAGCTCCACTTGCCCTTGGTCTTAATAGATAAACCAGTCAGTAAACAAATCTGCAAACCCCATTTCTCGTAGTTGTCCCACACTAATGTTTTCCTACTTAACATGTAAGCTAATTGGGGCCAGATAATTTTTTTAGTTGGCTTCATATCTCCAGTTCTTCAGACACTCATCTTAGATTTCTTCTTCATGCTGGACAATTTCATTTTAATAGAAACTGTAGATTTGAGCTAACATTACTTCTTCAGCATGGTCCTGGGAACATGCATCTTTTGAGTCAGTACCATTAAGCTTGTCTCCTGTTGGAATTCTTGTAATTATTTTTCCTGAAATACTTTTCCTGTAATGATATTGAAGTTAAAGCAATCAGGTTACCAGCAGATCATGTAAAATTCAACTCAAAATTGCTGGTTGCTTGATTTTAATTTGTTTGACATCAAGTTTGTTTGAAAAGGGATAATATGTGGGTAAACCAAGGAGCTTATAATTATGGTTGACATTTGTTTGTTTATAATGAAATCTAATTAAACTTCATAGGTTTAAAACACAAAAGTTAATTACTGAATTGCTCACTCCACTGCTGGGCAGCAGTCAAATCAACTTTTAGGGGAAAGACAGAGGGAGAGGAGGAGAAAGGCTGGAAAGGAGGGGGGAAAAGAGCTCACAGACAAAAGGCTCTTCAACATAGAAATAAAATAACAGGCTAATCTTAGTGATCAAGCATAAATTTGCCAAGATTTCATCTAGAAGAACACTTGGCATTCCACTTATGTTCCCTATTATGTTAGTCCTAATGTGGTTTTTTAATATAAAGTAATTTAAAATATTTACATGGAATATAAAAACAGTTGCATTTTGGAGACTCTCAGAATACTATCTAGCAAAAGCCACTTGGTAGTGTTTCAAAAAATTATTCATAAAACTTTCTTTGTTAAAACTATGTGAAATCACGTAAAAACATTAAAGTCATTGCTCAGGGAATAGGAATGTTTGCTGGAATACCTGAACTGTGATTAGTTTTATGAAGGTAATTATGGTTGGTTTCGCCTGCAAGGAATGATTTTCTAGTATACTTAACACTAGTGCATTTATTGTTATATTGATAGGAATAGTGAAACACAATCATAAAATTATTTTCCCCTTTAAATGTTTTTTATGTGACTAGATATAGAAGGAAAAACACAGAGACGCATTAGAGGATATTGTCATTATACTGAGTATGTGATAATGTACGCGATGTTGCTAGTCAACCTTTCGTCATCAAACATTCTACAGTTAAAGATGCATTACTTATGTCAATTAGGATTACTTTTTAAATATTCTTCTGATTATTAGCAATGCTACAATCTAGGTATTCAGGTTGTTTTGAGTGAGGGAAGATAGCCAATACAGGTGCAGGAAAGACATGATAACTTTGCTTTATACATTACCAAAACTTTATTGAAGAGCCTATGTTTTCTTGTAAGGAAACTGAAATGATTCCATGTTATAGCTGCATTTTTACGTGTTATGCACTTGAATTTTCCAGTATGATAGGAGCATCTGGGAGGGACCTGAGAAGGAAAACTAATTGGTTCCCTATTATGATGCTTTGAAGTTGAGAGGGACTGACACAATGTTGTACTGCTTCTGGGCTATACGTTTCAGTGTGTTTTAATGCAATCCCTCACTGAGTTTTAGATTTATGTATTATTTAGGGAAGAGTTATCCAAAAGATCAATTAAGGCTAACCCTACTTTGCAATGAGGAGAAAAGGGGAGGTGGTGAATACTTATGTGTGACTAGGTCACTGGCACAATTTGGTACCTTTCTTTTCTTTAGATGAAGAAAAAGGCAGTTTAGTCTCTAAGTATTGGCAAACATCAGCTTTCCAGTAATACTGTAGCTGATTAAATCCCCTTACCCTTTAATGAAGCAATCACCAAATAGGCTTAGTGTCAGCTGGAATACTAGCAAAACAGTATTTTTAAAAAAACAAACAAAAACAAAACAAAACAAAAACCAGAAAAAGGCACAGGACATAATTGCAGCTTGTGTCCTTACCTCACACCGAAGCAAACTATTCATTTTCAATTAAAATGAATAAGAAAATTAGAAATCAACTCTATTGGTTGAAATTACCCAAGTTTGTTTCCAGAGGTAGCTAAAGTGTTGGATCCATCTTGCCCACTGATTATGAAATTTTCCTGAAGCAAACAAATAAAATGAGTCATATAATAGCATAATTTGGTTTAAAGAGGGACTATTGATTCCTCTGTAAGCAAAGTAGCTGGAGTTTGATTAAAGTTGTAAAGAAAACTGAGTAAAATTCCTGTTTCCCACAACTAATCTAATTAAGAACTATTGGACTTAGTGGAAAAGTATGCTTCTCCTCATTTGCTCCACAGCACATATGTTTAATACTATGTAATTGTCGCATAACTTCCATGTAGATTTAGTGATCTGAAAGGGAAGGAGGGGAAAGGAGACTCGGAAAGAAGAAGGGAAGAAAAGAAAGAATCAAAGAGGGCGAAAACGATGCTTCAGCCACAAGGGTCCTATTTATAGAGAGGGGAACCAATCTGCACTGAATTGCTCATTTAGATTTTAATGAGAAAAATGAGAGGGAAACAAGGAAAAATGACTTAGTTGAGTCACACACGCATACTTGTCTTTGTAAACTTTCCCTTCTTAAAAATGTGCTTGTTCTAAACGTTGAATATATTTGGTTACATCCTTCTATTCAAACTTAATTACCTTCTCCCCTTTGTCATGACATGGGTGGAAAGTTTTTGCCGTGTCAGGAGAGGTCGTCACACATTCTTTTGCAGTTCGCTTCATTAATTCCTTCTTGCAGAAGCATTCTCTCTCGTGCTGGGAAGGTAGAAGGGTGTAACAGCAGAGCCCTGAAGCATCAGCAGGAAGCTCTAAGCTGGTTAATGCAGTATAATTGTCTGGACATAGACTGGTCTTTGTTTCTGTGGTTCACTCCGAATCAGCTGTAATTAACTCCAGAGTGTTTCCAGATTGCCAGCAAAGAAAAATTACAGCTTTTCTGTTTTAAATTGTAAAGCTCACAAACATTAACTATGGAGATTGCTTTTACTTTGATATATTTCTGTCCTGCAAGAGAAAAAGCTTACTTGACTACCCCATCCCACCTCGAAAAATGTGCTTTTGCGAAGTTACTTGATTTAGTGTCTGTTGGAACATAATGGCCTTTAATCGTTGGGTTTGAAACCATTTTACTTAGTATTTTCAATCTTTTGCCACCCCTTTTGCTAATAATTTTAATATTGAAATGGGGATGAAGTTAGGCATTTGTTTTTTTCTGAAATACTAAACACCCAACTAAAATAAGCAAATTGCACTGAAGGCTGTCTCAAAGAATGGCATCTTCAAGCCTTGGAATCAAATATGTCCCCTGATGTAATCGGAGCGTCCATTCAGGTATGTCACCTGTGTTCTGATCTATCAAAAAGAGCCCATGAGGAAAAGACCATGTCACTACCTCCTTCCTGTGGTGAGTGAGCCACACCCTTTTCCATCTCCAATTCAGTAGTTTGTAATTATGGATTCCAGTATGGATAAAAATGAAGTAGCAGTGTGAACTAATAAGGCCCAGCACACAAAAGATCTGTCAGCAACTGATGCAAAAAAAAAAAAAAAAAAAAAAAGGACCGGCCAAAAATCTTTTTTTTTCTTTCTTCTGAATTTAACAATGAGGAATTTAAGCCTCAATGTGGCTTTAGCAGGCAAAGAAAAGAAGCTCTTGGTGTCTGCATAATACCACTTTGATGGATTTTTTTCATCAGTTCTCTGTACGTGGCAACAAATAAACAAGTATAATTATACTTGTGAAGGCCTATTCATTGCTTTGTCAGGATTAGATATATGTGCCGTTTTCACACTGCGCCTCTCTTTTGTCTTTGCCTAACTCACTATGACATATTGATAGAGGATTTGGAATGGGGAAAAGGCCACAGCAGAGACAGTGATGACCTTTTGGAAACTTGATATAATTCAAGCATTTTTATTTATTTTCTTCTTTTTTTTTTTGTCTCCAAATTTGTAACTTGTTACCAAATTCTCTTGTAAGCAGACAACTTTTAACCCATTTCAGTTGGAGTAAATAAAGACCCAGAGTGTTAGGAGGCAGCCAGAGAGCAGAGGAGAATAAACACAATAGTGGAGGAGTGCCTAGCTCTCCTTTCCCGCACTTAGCAGAGTGGCTAACCTACCATGTCCCCCCGTTATTCTGGCCGCTTGATCAGATCACAGTCTTTTTAATCATTTCACAAACACTGTCTCACTGCACTGTAGAAGAGGGCTGGGGCAGCTTCAGTTAAAAAGCAGAGGTAAAACTGGCCTCTGATTTTGGGTTCTAATGGGAACTCTGAGTGGTGAAGGCAAAGACATTCTCCTATTTTGCAGGAAGCACCCCCTTTCATTAGAGGGACTCCTCTTAGGTGGATTTGGGCATTTAGCAGAGCAGAGTTTAGGCAGCAGTGACTACAGATGACAGCAAGGCAGAAGGAAAAAAAAATTTCCTTTCTGCATATTGTCTCCTGCTCCTGAAAACAGTATTTGACATGATCAAAGTTAATGATCTTCTTAATTCCCGAGAGTACCAAAATCCATGTACATTCTAAGCAGACCAGCAGGTATGTATTGTTCTGAATTTAGCATAAAAGTTAGAGCAGGTTTCTCTGAGGAATTTCCGGAGGACTTTTGTGATTTTTAAAACAGGCTATTTGGTAGTAGAGACTAGAAATTGGTGATGATTAAATAGAAAGTAGCTTTGATGGTGAAGAAACTTATATAATGAATGATCTGTTGTGCAGTCATTTGGGAATGGTTCGATGGTTTAAGTTAAGTGGTTGCTTTGTGGTCTTCATACTGGGGTTTTTATAAAGCTAGCACAAGTTATATGAGTTCTATTGGTAAAAGAAAAGCTTCATTGGCATTGATGAGAATGAATAACTTGTCATCATATTTAGCGCCACATAACATACTAATCTAAGTAACCTTTTAACCACACAGAAGAAAGGGTCCTATCAGAATACACTAACAAACATTGCTGCTGAGAAAGTCAATAGCTACATAAAAATATTAAAATCTGGTAATATGTTGCTCTCTATGCCAATGTAGATAATTTTGTTGTTGATTTTAGAAATGTAAATTTGACTGTATAGAAGTCACAAATTTACATGTGTGACCCGGTTTCTGATGAATATGCATCTTATTGAGATGAAATTGATAGGTACTTTGATGCAAAATTATGTAGTACTACAACATAATACATCATAGTAAATTTCTGATATGAATTCCTTTAATATAATTTCTGTACCTTTTATCTCTGCCTCTTTTCATATAAAATGAGAAAATGGGATCTATTTTATGTAGAGAAATACTGAGATGGTCCGTTGTAGAGCCCATGTGGCATCTAGCCCAAATGATTAATTGCACATTATGTGTGACTCTTCCGAGGTACATTTGAGGTGTATTCAGAACATATGTAATAATCCTAGCATGTGTCCTTCTTGTGAGTAAGAACTGTGGTAAGGATGAAAATAAAATGGAATTCAAGTGATAACAATAATTTTATTATTATTATACTAAATAATATAATAATTATTATAGTTCAGAAACTCATAAATCTCTCTAATGTTTAGTAGCTTTCTTACGCTTTAGAGTACAGAAAACCAGTTTCACATAGATCTATGCATAAACTGAGTCTGATCATTGAGGCAAAAGATCATCTGGGTTCCTGGAACTTCCTGTTTAATCTACTAATCTAATAGCATCACTGCTTTCATTCCAAATATTTAGCCTCTGTTTGCCCTCCTCATGTTTTTCAGATCAGTTCATCAGTGTATTATATTTTAGGCATTTTGGTTGCCTTCAATCTGTATACATTATGCAGAATCGGTACATAGGAAGGTAAACATTAATGTTTGTGGACTAATTAGAAAACTATTAGGTTTTTATGCTTATTATGATCAAATCATTTCAGAGTTTTTTTTAAAAGCCACATGCATGCCATGAAGATAATTAACCTGCAGCTCATCCATGATTAAAATTACACACTAAGCTTGCTGATGTTTGCCCCATAAGCAATTAGAGTGTCATTTTAACCATCTCAGATACCAAAACGAATCTTGATTTTGTCATCAATCTGTGACGATCATTTTATGTATTATAAGTTTATCACTTCCTTCTGGACTTGGCTGACCAGATTATATGTGATTACTGTTAGGTCATTACTGAGATAGTCTTAATATTTAGTATGCCTGTGACCTTCAATGACATCTACCTTCTAAAAGAACTTTTTGAAAGGAATTTCTAAAATGCTCCATAGTATAGGTGAGCCCAATCTTCTCTTTCTCTTTTGTCCTAGCTCTTGGCCACTGTGTAGGCTGTATCAGCATGCAGGGGTGGAAGAGGTGTCAGGAGAGAGATTCAGACTATCTGCAAGAACAGATTTAATTTGCAGTGTAATATGGAACACCCAGTTTCCTTGTTTCAGAAACCTGTCATAATGTGTGAGCGTTTTGATTCTTTTTAAGTAAGGGGCTGTTCGCCTTGAAGTTAGGGGTCCCTTCGATTTTTAGATTTGAGAGGTTTGCTTACTTACTTCAAAAAATCAAGACACTGTCTATGTCATAGGCCAAAAATAAACACCCAAGTTTCAGCTGCTGTGTACAGTGCCATCATTCTGCAAACTGAGTGATCTGCCGGGCTCAGGGAAGCTTAGCTGTAATCATACTGCACTTACAGAGGCTGAAGTTTACACGTGAAGACATTCACACTCATGTGTGCACACACCCACATAGAAGAAGACACTTTTTACCCACATGTGCTTAGCCTTCTCCTGGCGTTTACCTTTACACTAGAAACAGATATGGCTTTTATAGAGTGACTCTTGTCACACAGGAAGAATATAATCTAGGAGGACTGCTGAAAAGAAAAAAAGAAACTTTTAAAAATAAAAATATTGAAGGATTTTCATCCAGAGTGCTTGCACAAGGCTAAGTAAGCCAGGGAGAGGTTGGGTGAGGCCTTGGTTGAAAGATGGGCAAGTCACTAGGATTGATAGCGTCAAATGGTATTTGAAATGGTGTTCAGTACATATTGCAGTTTTTAAAAAAAATGAGTGTATGTGATTGTCCCCTAGGATGATAGGAGTGGTTGTAATAAACATTAATTTCTATCCTGTTTCCCATTGAGGTGACTGAAGTGTGGGGAAGAATGGTGATTGGTGCTTAATCAGGGCTAGCAAGATACCTGCTGAGACCCTTTGCACAGGGAAGATTTGTAGTAAGTTCATTTACTGGCAGAATGAAAACCAGAGAAGTGTCTGGCCTGCACTGCCTGGGACAGTAGTATTTCTCAGTTTAAAGCTCCTTCATTTGTTGGTCTCCCTCCCATACCCACCTCCCTCTCTAGTCACTGCCTAATAGAGTAAAGGTAAATAAATTAAAAAAACAAACAGAAAACAAAAAAGCTGTCATTTGTACTGTTCATCCCTTCCTGCTGTTTCATATGAAAGTCCTTTACATTATACTAGGATAGACTGGATTTTAAAGTCTTTATATCCAGTGCATGCTGTTTCAGAAAATAGGAATGCAAAATAACAGGATTACTACTACAAATTTGGGTTTCATGTGAATGCTCATAGCAGTTTCAAAACACATCAGCAATGTATGTAGGAGCACCTGTGATAGCTATCTATATCATTTTGTTACATTTATACAAAGTCTGTCTGTGATAGATAGGCATGATGGTTTTAAGGTTTTTCCCCTCAACTTTTTAGATAGTCAAGTTTACAGCAGCTGTGAATTAGTGATGGGCTATTAGTGAGCTGTGTCATTATTTAATAAAAATGGTTTCTCTCACCTTATTTTTTATCCAGGTCCCTGACAGGCTGGATGAAATGAGATCCCCATGTAGCAATTGCCATGGAAACCTGTGACTCTCCTCCTATCTCAAGGCAGGAAAATGGGCAGAGCACATCAAAGCTATGTGGAACGACACAACTTGATAATGAGGTGCCAGAGAAAGTTGCAGGGATGGAGCCTGACAGGGAAAACAGCTCCACAGATGACAACCTGAAAACGGATGAGCGCCAAAGTGAAGTCTTGCTGGGTTTCAGCGTGGAGAATGCAGCGGCCGCTCAGGTCACCTCAGCCAAGGAAATACCCTGCAACGAATGTGCCACTTCTTTTCCCAGTTTACAGAAATACATGGAACACCACTGCCCTAATGCCCGCCTTCCTGTCCTGAAGGATGAGGAGAGTGAAACCAGCGAGTTAGAGGACAGTGACGTGGAAAACTTAACAGGGGAGATAGTTTACCAGCCTGATGGGTCAGCATATATAATTGAGGACTCCAAAGAAAGTGGGCAGAATGCACAGACTGGGGCAAACAGCAAACTCTTTTCAACAGCGATGTTCCTGGACTCCCTGGCATCTGCTGGAGAGAAGAGTGATCAGTCTGCTTCTGCACCTGTGTCCTTCTACCCACAGATCATCAACACTTTTCATATCGCTTCATCCCTCGGGAAACCATTCACAGCCGGCCAGGCTTTCCCAAATACCTCAGCATTAGCAGGAGTTGGTCCTGTGTTGCACAGTTTCCGTGTCTATGATCTCCGACACAAGAGAGAGAAAGACTATCTAACCAGTGATGGCTCAGCCAAAAACTCCTGTGTGTCCAAAGATGTCCCTAACAATGTGGACTTGTCCAAATTCGATGGTTGTGTTAGCGATGGGAAGAGAAAACCTGTTTTAATGTGTTTCTTGTGTAAATTGTCTTTCGGTTATATCAGGTCGTTTGTAACCCACGCTGTGCATGATCATCGGATGACTCTCAATGACGAGGAGCAGAGGCTCCTCGGTAATAAATGCGTCTCCGCCATAATACAGGGGATTGGCAAAGACAAAGAACCTCTTATAAGCTTTCTGGAACCAAAAAAATCCACTTCTGTTTATCCCCATTTTTCTACTACAAACCTCATAGGACCTGATCCAACCTTCCGCGGTTTATGGAGCGCTTTTCATGTTGAAAACGGCGACTCTTTGCCGGCTGGCTTTGCCTTCTTGAAAGGGAGCCGGAGCCCTTCGAGCGCAGCAGAACAGCCGCTGGGGATCACCCAAATGCCAAAGGCTGAAGTGAATCTGGGGGGGCTGGCTAGTTTAGTAGTGAACACCCCAATTACCTCTGTCTCCCTCAGCCACTCATCATCTGAGTCTAGCAAGATGTCAGAGAGCAAAGACCAAGAGAACAACTGTGAAAGGCCAAAAGAAAACACCATCTTACACCCAAATGGGGAGTGCCCTGTTAAAAGTGAACCCGCTGAACCGGGAGATGAGGATGAAGAGGATGCATATTCCAATGAACTCGATGATGAGGAAGTGTTAGGCGAACTCACTGATAGTATTGGTAACAAAGACTTCCCTCTCTTAAACCAAAGCATTTCTCCTTTATCATCCAGTGTGCTAAAATTTATTGAAAAGGGTACCTCGTCCTCCTCCGGGACTATTGCTGATGACACAGAGAAGAAAAAACAGACTGCTGCCGGAAGGAACAGTGGCAGTGTTACTAATAGCTACAACATTGGTAGCAAGGACTTTGCAGATGTAAGTGCCAGTAGAGATGGTGCCACGGCAGCTCACTCCAGCGAAACAGCCCGGGGAGACGATGACAGCTCAGCTACTCCACACCAGCATGGCTTTACCCCGAGCACACCTGGTACACCAGGTCCTGGAGGAGATGGCTCCCCAGGCAGTGGCATTGAGTGTCCAAAGTGCGACACGGTTTTGGGGTCCTCGAGGTCTCTTGGTGGTCACATGACTATGATGCACTCGAGGAACTCATGTAAAACCCTGAAATGTCCCAAATGTAATTGGCACTACAAATATCAGCAGACTCTGGAGGCCCATATGAAGGAGAAGCACCCCGAGCCAGGTGGCTCTTGTGTCTATTGTAAGACTGGACAGCCTCACCCCAGGCTTGCCCGGGGGGAGAGTTACACGTGTGGCTATAAACCCTTCCGTTGTGAGGTTTGTAACTACTCTACCACTACCAAAGGCAACCTCAGTATTCATATGCAGTCTGACAAGCACCTGAACAATGTTCAGAATCTCCAAAATGGCAATGGTGAGCAGGTGTTTGGCCACTCTGCCCCAACCCCCAACACCAGCCTTAGTGGCTGTGGAACACCCTCCCCGTCCAAACCCAAACAGAAACCCACCTGGCGGTGTGAGGTTTGTGACTACGAAACCAACGTGGCGAGGAACCTCCGGATTCACATGACCAGCGAGAAACACATGCACAACATGATGCTGCTGCAGCAGAACATGAAACAGATCCAGCACAATCTGCACCTGGGCCTGGCCCCGGCCGAGGCTGAACTCTACCAGTACTACCTGGCTCAGAACATTGGCCTGACCGGAATGAAGCTGGAAAATCCTGCAGACCCTCAGCTCATGATTAACCCGTTCCAGCTGGACTCAGCTACAGCGGCTGCTTTGGCACCAGGACTTGGTTAGTACTTCCTGTTTCTCGCTGTTGTCAGTCTTGAATCATATTTTCACATGGCCTCTTGGGAGGGAGCAGTAACAAAGTAGGGACAGTTCACTAGAAAGGGCTTCCTCTTAAAAATGCATTGGCAAACTGTCTCTTGTTGCGACTTCAAAGCTAAATTAGCTTCTGAGACGAAGGAGTTAAGGGATTAGTGGTAGCATAGAAGAAGTTAGCAAATTTTATCCACATTTGATAGGTCCATTAATAATTTACATAACTTGGTTACCATCATTAGCCATAAGCTTGACAGAATTTGCGGTTCAGTTTGAGTGATTATTCTCCAAGATATCAAACTTGAGGTACCATGATTTTAATTAAATATTCTTGAAAAAATATTTTAATGCCTGTGATTGCTCATAATTAAACCTAGAATAATACCATTGCCTCATCCAGGTATTTGGGAGTACATTATAAACAACCGGTGCAGAGTTAGATAAATCCCATGGAGCTTTAAGACAAATGGGGAAATAACAATTAGTGTTTCTGTAAGTTTATCTAGGCTCTTAAATCACGCACATGTGACTGTTTTGTTATGGTATTGATCAACTTTCTTGTTCTGGAAAATACAAATTTCAGAATGACATCATCGTGCCCAGTAGGAGTAATTAAAGCTATCTGATGAGGGAATTTAGAAGTTGAAAGGGATGATTGTAATTGATCCTGATTCAATCCTATTACAGCTTTTTATAGTATAAGCCCTAGAGAAAGAACATTCCTCGTCAAGACTTTATTTTACATTCTTTTGTGTGTGCTGTGTTTTCTAGTCTCTATTTTTCCTTTTAATTTTTCTTCCTGTAGTAAATAATGAGCTGCCGCCTGAAATCCGGCTTGCCAGTGGTCAGCTAATGGGTGATGACCTGTCCCTCCTTACTGCAGGAGAGCTGTCACCTTATATCAGTGACCCGGCGCTGAAGCTATTCCAGTGTGCTGTTTGCAACAAATTCACCTCTGACAGCCTGGAGGCCCTAAGTGTGCATGTGAACAGCGAGCGCTCTCTCCCTGAAGAGGAATGGAGGGCTGTAATTGGAGATATCTACCAGTGCAAGCTCTGCAACTACAACACACAGCTCAAAGCCAACTTCCAGCTTCACTGCAAGACTGATAAGCATATGCAGAAATACCAGCTGGTGGCCCACATCAAAGAAGGGGGCAAAAGCAATGAGTGGAGGTTGAAGTGCATTGCCATTGGCAACCCTGTTCACCTGAAGTGTAATGCCTGTGACTACTACACCAACAGTGTGGATAAATTACGTCTGCATACCACCAATCATAGGCACGAGGCGGCCCTGAAACTCTACACGGTAAGCAGTGCCATCCATTTCATTGGTGCAGAATAGAAAAGGGCATTAACCATTTTAGAGTTTGGAACATAGACCGGCAAGGAGAGGGCAGGTATAAGGGTCAAGATGCACAATTCCTGTTACTGTTCCTAAAGGTGTATGGAATACACAGCAGTGAAAACAAGGGATTTGCTCCTTGCCCTATTTCCACCTGTCTCAGGGGCGTAGATTGCTTCACTGGCTTCTTGCAATAGAATAATTTTTTTTTTTGGATAGTGTCATTGTGAAAATAGTACTTTAAAGTTATGTTTTATTTATTGTTTTGACAAAACAAAAATATAGTACATCTAAGTGTTAATAGGGGCAGGAGCAGAGGACACAACCGGTACCTTGTACTGTAAATGTAACATTTGTTTGGTGATAAACAAGAAAGACCCAAACAGGAGGTCTGTGTGTGTGTGTGTACTCTGACTGCCGTAAAACAAACCCTATCTTCCTCAGCACCAGTTGGAAGTCTCTACACGGAAACTCTCTTGTTCTTTTGCCTGATTGTTTTTCCAACTAGCCAGGCCTCTTCTCCTCCCCAAAGGGTGTGGCATACATAAATATGTGCTTAAGATGACAAGTACACTATTATCTTTGCTGAGAGAAACTAGGCAGATGTTATTCATACGTGATAGTGATGAGCAGCATGTATTGCGCAACTCGTCCTGATGTTTTCTGAACCCTAATGACTGAAGAATTTATTTTCTGTAGTTAGTTCACTGGATTGCCTTGATCGTCTTGGTTCCTATACAAGTGTAGCACATTCATTTCTATGATGAATAACTTGGTTACTTATTTAAAAAACTTCTTTTGTCTAGAGGATATTAAAATTCAGAAAATATTGCAAACCATTAGTCATTGTAACAAGCTCTAAATATGATTACAAAATCCATTTTGCAAGTGTTATCTATTGATTTATACTAGAAATCAGTGATAACTATACTATCAAGAGTCAACCAACAATTATAGTACCTATAGCTTTTCTAATGCTATTTAAAATTGCAAACACAACAGCAAAGGCAGATGTGGCCATCTGGGTTAGACTTGGGAATTATTTATTTGGATTGGTTTGGTGCTGTGCACTTAGTTTGTTCCTGTTTAAATTTTAGATAGATGTACTATGCACAAAAACCTCCAGTCTCAGTGTGAGAATTTGTAACATTGTTCCTGCAATATTGGCACTCTGTGGATCGATAATGAAAGCATTAGATTTGGGCTGCTCAGTTTGTGGGGAGTGCAGGCCCTAATGTAAGATGGAACGCTTCTACTTCAATGTTATTGAAAATATAATATAAAGGATTAATTGTATTATAATTCATGAGTTTTGCAGCAACAGTTGACAACTGTTCAATTGCCTACTTCTTTTTTTCCTGTTGATACCTGACCTATTAAAAGTTTTAGAATACCTAGGAGAAAAAAACAAACATTAAGTTTGTATAAATAATAGATTTAGACCCTGGGAGCTATATAGAATATTCATGAACTGTGTTTTTATTCACGCAGTTCCTCTAACACTTTAAATTAACATGTTGTGCATAGGAAATATAAATGTTAGATTTTTCTATTTTATTACTCTCAGATGGGAGCTGAGTGAAAGGGATAGTGTTATTGTTTATATTCTTAAAAAGGGTTATTTAATCAAACTGATAATTCTTCATATGTTGATAGGTGTGTGTGGTGTGATGTGTGTGTGTGTGTGTGAATTTATGCAATTCTTTCCATAAGTATGAGTTGGCTACCTTATTCCTGCAGGGCCCTTTACAAAGTCCAGGGTTCAAGTTGAAGTTCCTTTGGAGGGATAGTTGATTCTTAAATTCAAATTGATAAAAACCAATTATGATAAATACTTGACTCTAAAGAAGACTGTAATACTATGAGCACATTCTATCCCACAAACATAAAATGCATAGTTATTTTAAAGACATATAATGTGTTCTTTCTGGTTGTGGATCCCTTAATTGCCCAAGTATATCCAATATAGTACTTAAATATGGTCAGCAGACAAAGTTATTATGTAAAACATTGCATTAAATTCAAAGAATAACAAAATATTTGAGTACCAAACCCTGTTATGGACAGTTCAACTATTTTTTGCGTAGTTCTAGAAATAGTCAGAAAAAACACTCCCAAGTTGTTATGTATTGAGCCTGCTATTTCCAAACTCAATTCAAAAACAATGTGATCCAGACATAGAACACTTCAGGCACTGCGATGAGGACATTAGCTCGGCCAGCTTGTCTCAGCAAAATAAAATCGGTGCATAAGTAACATTAATTGCTTTTAAATGAGAACCCAACAAATTGGCTTGGGCCTGGAAAAAATATTATGGTTTATCATATGGCTTAAATATTAAAATTAGACATAAAATACTTTCAGAGTTAATAACTAGACAATAGTCTTCTCTATAAAATTTATTTTCATTAAGAGTTTAATTTGCACCATTTTACATTGTGAATTATTTACACATTAGAGGAATGTGGCAAGCTACAGTTGTAAGGCAGATACAGAGCTACAAGGAAGCAGCTTTGCTCATTATTGACAACATATTGATTCACAGCACTCTAGCCATGGCGACATGTCAGTTCAGTCTGAGTAAAACACTCTACTCATGGTGTTGTCAAGCTGGAGAAGCACCCCCTGAAAGAACTATGTGCTTAATTCCGTTTAAGGAGGTTAAAAGTTAAAGGTCAAGGGTTAGTGTGAAAGCATCATCTGCCGAGCTGCTTAACTTTAAACTGATCAATTTAATGAAAATCTGTTTTACAGATGTTGTTTTAATGTATTTGGCAGGATTTAGTCAGATTTAACATTAGACGAGGGGTAGTAAAAATTATTTTTTTTTATTTGACCAGAAAAACACCTCTCCTTTTATGTTTAAGGTACATGGCTTGTGGTCTATGGTATTTTGGCAAAGAACCCAGAGGCAGAATGTGTTGATGATGTTTCCATATGGACCCCCAAAAAAAAGAAAGAAAGAAAAAGAAAAACCGTATGTCTATTCCTAAGGATGACTGAAAGAAAAAAAAAAACCCTGTGTTTACTTTGGTATAGTGTTACTTTCCTTAGATTTTTCTGAAAAGCAACTCTGTTATTCAAAAATCATCCTCATTTTTTCAAGAGATGGTCTATAAAGTTCTAATGAAACCTTAACTTGACATACTTTTCATCCACAAACTTTAATGATGAAGGAAAATTGAGCAAGGAAAATGAAACAGGAAATGAAAATTATACATTGCCCTTAATCTTTCCAACTAGGGCCTGGATGAGTATTCAAAGTGAGCCTAATAATGCAAAGTGTGCAGACAGTTAAAATTGGTTAATGTCCATATACATGCATGTGTAAATACATAACAGTGGTTTTAAGAGAGCTAATTTACTAGGCTGCATTCTATTTTTTTTTAATTTCATGCTTTTATATTCTCTTAAAAGTTTTAGTGAATTTCTTTTTACATACTGGGTCCTTACTAAATGTTCGTATGATGTAATGGACTAATGAGTCGACCAAAGAGTATATTAAAGGACCTCCTTAACCATCTCTCAGCCTTCATTCTGAAAAGTATTGTAATTTGCTCTGCTTCTTAAGTGAGTCCTGGCATTTTCTGAAGAGTCCAGTGGAAAGTTGTAATGACAACCACTTAGCATTATACATGAAAGTTAGGACTATCAAGGAAGGCTTGGGCAATATTCCAAAATACACTGGCATATGTTCTTGGCTCTTTGAGGCTGGCTTTTCTGGCCAGCCTTGCCTTAACCATTTCCCTGTGTGGACCATGCCCACGCTTAACTGTCTGTGTCCTCAAACAGCCCTCCTCTTCCTGTGTGAATGTGTGAGTGTTCACAACTTTTCTGGTTCAAAGTCAAAAGCTTAACTACTTGAACTACTTTCCTCCCTGCCTCTGCTAGAAGCAAGGCAAAGGAGCCTATCTGACTTCCTCACTGCTGTTTTGCTAATCGGATCTCACAAAGGCTAAAAGCACTCAAGCCTAGCCTGTCTCCATGGTGAGTAGTGGCAGACACACAAGGCTATTCCTAGGTCCTCATAGGGTGACTTAGACCCAAGGAATAGTTTTCAGTTTTACTCCTCATTTATGATTTAGATTAAAGAAAAGATCCAGGCTAAGAACTAAAACTCAACGTGAGGGGAGGAGGGACATTGAAGAGAATTCTGTAGACACAGTGCAGAGAAAACAAGCAGTGGAATGATTGGTCTTGCCTACCCCTGTGCTGCTCTTACTACTAGAAAATACTGAATGGTTTGAAGCTATCGGTGAGCCACAGGTAATTTTATAAGCATACACCCAAGTCAAATATACCAGCTATGTACCATGTTAGTCAGTGACGTCATCGTTCTTGTGTGACGGTGAAAGTGCTCAGAAGATGGTTCAGTGTGCAGTGGCATCGAGATCATGTGCAAAGGAGATTGCAATACGGGTGTGCTCTGAGAAATCAAAACAGGCTCTTCTTCCTCTGATCCTAGGCATTTGTTTAGATGAAGAAAGCTGTTTAAAGAGATAAACGAAAGCTATTATTTTCCCTGACTAAACATTAACCTGAATATGGAAATATTTTTGTACTTTTTGTATTAGTTTCATATTAATGTTCATTTTAAGGTTGAAAGCAGTGTGAAATTTAATTCCAGTTGTACAATTTTGTTTGTGAGTAATCACAATTCAAATTATTCCATTGTATTCTCATATTAAAAGACAGGCAGAGGCTGAAAAGTCATTTCTGCAGTAGAACAATCCACGCTTGCATAATACTTAGAACTAATAAATACACAGATCAAATAAAGAGGAACTGGTTAGCTAATAGCAACTAATAAATCACGGGTGTTTTTAGATCACAGTGTAATTGGCTGGCCCTCCCAACCTTACAGCCTTCTGTTTCTAGCATGAGGTTGGCTGAACTGTAGCCAGGTGCAAACCAGGCTACTTCGGCACAAATGTGGACTTCTGTCACTGTGTTCGTGTGGCAAGTACTGACTGCATTGTGAGCTGAGAAGTTGGTTTTCACCTCCAAATTAAGAAAAATAACCCCAAAGTTATTAAATATAAACAGATGGATACATATTAATCCCTGCAGAGGTCCATTTTAGCCAAGCTTATTCTATCTAGGTCAAGGTAAATAAAATAATGTTAGTGTGTGAGATTGTTATTAAACCTAGGCAGAATTTTGTAAAAAAAAAAAAAAAAAACGAAAATGTGTCATCCGGTCCCTTGTGTCTTTATTTTCCCTAACCTGAGCTTCTGTCATTCGTCTATGTGTATGACGCTGCTCTGCTTCTCACCCAGATCTGCTCATGGAAGTACCTCATGTTGCAAGGTTAGCTAGTTTCCTAAGCAATTCTAAGGAAGCATTCTTAATTCTTTCAATTAAAGGGGGAACCAGAAATACTATAAAAACAGAGAAGCTTCTGTTGTAAATGTCTCTCCATTCTTTTTCAGAGTGAACTGTTGTTAATGTATTTGCTTATCCTGGAAGAATTTCTATGTTAGTGAGGGTGGAGATGGATCAGGACTGAGGGACTCAGCTGGGAGTCAGGACTAGGAAGAAAGTTCCCTTTGCTAAAGCTCCTTTCATTTACTGCTTGTGAATACACCCACCCCATGCACACACAGCACTGCTACTGCCTCCATACAAACCCCCCTCAGAAACTGTTCGTGCCAGGACCCAGGAACACGCCCACTTGCACTTGGTGATTCACTCATTTCTGTCTTTTGTGCTCATTCTATCTAACCTGGAATGTTAATACATTTTATCCTAAAATATCAAATGGGTTATTCATGGCCTGTCCTAAATTCGCTTAGGGAAACTAAACAAAAGTGTTGTCCCATAATTCTGCACTCTCACGCAGGTTTCCTTGGCTTCCTGTTTCTGTCCCTTTCCCAAGAAGCTGGTCTGCAGTTGTAGTGCTCAAAGGGCGCGGGGCTGGCTCACAGCAGTGCAACCACAGTCATATGTTAGACAGGCCTCATACTGCTGAAAGGGTCTTGGCCTGGGGTGGAGTGAGGAGGAGCTGGCATGTGCATAATGACCACAGTTCTGCTTCCAGAACATCTGGCCTTCCCAAGCCCTACTGCAGAGGGCTTTGCTTTGAGTCTGAGCCTACGCTAAGGGGGAACTCATACAAGATGTGGAGATGTATTCGTTAGTCAGACAATCTGTGCATTAGAGGCGATTTCTCCTCGCACTGTCAGTGGCTTTCAGGAAAGCTTGAGAGGATGTGATTTATTTAAAAAGCGAATCAGGACCACGGAGGTATAGCAACACCTCACCATTAGGCGGGTTTTCAGAGACTCCATAACCTAGGTGTATCGATTGATGCCGACAGGGTCGTAGCTTCATCTGCAGAGTACCTAGATGATATGATGCTTCTTGTCTCCAATAATTAGGGGAGCGTTTATTGAGCACTTACTGTGTGTCAGACTTTGACTAGAACTGCATGGGGAGTGTGGCCATTAATGTGGTGAGTGATGAGCCGGCTTCCTAAGTGCTGTGCAGACACGGAGTTTTCTGAGCCTGTGTTTTCAAACACTACTCTTTACAATTGTAAGTTAAATTTGGACCCAGGGACGTTCATAAAAATTACACGTTTCCTACTGTTTTTAACCATGCTTAGCCCAGAGTCTGAATGTGCCGGCTCTCTTGAATTGTTCATAGACACACTATAATCCTGTTTGTGTTTCTTGACAGACTTTCTATTGCATAACATTTTTCATCTTTTTAATATGAGAATTATGTTAAAAATTTTAACACAAAAAGAGTTTTCCTTGGTTGACACATTCATAGTTATTTTTCAAATACAGCATGCTGTTGCTATGTGTTGTTTAAAAAAATGAAGAAAAACCAGGAAGAATGTCCAGTTACAGACTGAATCAAGCCTTGTACAGAATCAGGATGATGTTTACTATGAACCCTGGAAAACATGTAAATACAGTTTACACAGCAGTCAGTGAGAGTTCTGCCTGAATGTTCATCATCATGTTGATTTGTTACACAGTTATCAGGACAGATGAGTTATACACAGCAGTATTTTGTTTCATTTGACTAAATAATATTTAATTAATATTCTGATGCTTTGTGAGTCATGGTGACACACACTTATAATACCAGAACTTGTGGGACTCAGGTAGGAAGGTTATGAGTTTAAGCCCCGCCTGGTTCATGGTAAGATCCTCTTATGGGGGAGGAGATTAAAGGAAACAAATTCTGTAATGTTTAGGGATAAGGAAAACCAGGTTTGTAGCATATATAATATATTTTATATACTGTTTATATGTACAATGTGCATAGAAAAGTATGTGGCAATAGATTCACCTAAAGCCTATCAATGGAAATGTTTGATAGCATAGAATATATGTTGGCCTCTCATCTTTGAAAAGGACAAAGTATTGGGGTTACATTTGCCTTTGCGTCTGATGTATGTACTTCTTACTGGACAAGGCATGTGGGTAAAACGTCTGTACTAACACATCCACACATACATTGATAGAGGCCAGAGGTCTACATCAGGTGTCTGACCCTGTTGCTCTCAACTCTTATTTACGGAAATAGGGTCTGTCACCGAACCTGAAGTTCATGGATTCAGCTAAGCTGACTGGTAAATGAGCTTCATGGATTCTCCTGGCTCAACCCTCACCATTCTCCAGTGCTGGGGTTACAGGCACACACCACCATGCTAGACTCTGAATGTGGATGTGAGGAATCGAAACTTAGGTCCTTATGCTTGTTCAACAGGCATTTTAGAGACGGAGCTCTCTGTTCAGCCCCCCTCATGCAATTTTTAAGAAAATACAGAGGAAGTATAGGATTGAAGTATTAGATACCTGGGTATTTGATGATAAAATTAGTGAAAAGCAAGGATGACCGTGGAAAGACAGAGACAACTCTATGGTGACACCAGTTTTGGAGAAAACCTTTTAAAATTTTGTAATATTGACTTTTTTTCATTTGTGACTATGTATTCTGTCACAAGAGATCTTTATTTAATGTTGGAGTTGGCAGTTTGCTGTCTCTCTGTGGCTGATGGTGTATATTGGGGAGTCTCTTTCCAAAAATATCCCTTCTCCTGGTTCCAGATGGTCTATTGACAATGAAACCATATTGGGATTTATTGTTCTATTTTTCGCCTTTTACAATAGAACTGCTTTTTGAAGAAAGAACATGTACTGACCAAAATTGTCAGTTAAATGCTACATGTCCACTGTCTCATCAGTCTTCCAAATAATTCTACATGATTGTTCACATTCAAGTGTATATGAAGACAAAGATTCAGAGGTTTTTCAGGTCCTCACAGAAAGGGAGATCCTGGTCTTGAGTTGTCACTCTGTGTCTTTCCAGCCCAGGGCCGACGTACTTGTAGAGATCCCATCAATAAACAAACCTTTTTTATATTTGAGGACAGCAAAAGCAGGAAAGGAAAGTAGAGAGGCTGATGCCTGGTAAACTTTATTACTTTGTCTTCAATATCGTCATATTGGGTAGCATTTTCAGGTCTCTAAACCAGCAGATATTCTAAAAGTCTAGGCAGGGAGAGTGGGAACTGACCAGCAGGCCTGGATACGCGAATGCCACGTGCTGAAAGGACACTTTTAAACCAGTGATCTATTATCCAGGAGGGGAAACTGGTAGTTAAGTGGTCACCTGAGTATTTCTTGTCACAATGGAATTCTTTTGCTTTCAGCAACTTCCTTGGATTGGCATGTTTGTGTGCCTGGTGTATTGAACAGGACTGACTAATCGAATATTTATCACTTTTAGACCTGGAGCTTACAGGGTCTGCTAGTTAAGCCCCTTTTGGAGGCTGCATTACTTCATTCAGGTCACCAGGGAAGCCCAGCAGTCATGCATTAATGGTTCCCCACTGGCCCAGGCAGAGGAGATGGTGGAATGTGCCTCTGTGATCATTCAGGGGCAGCTGGAGCAGTCATTCAACCAGAGGCTAAGTCACCTCTCTCTTTTTCTTAACAGCTTTAGAACTCCTAGAGGAGGCCTGAGCACATGTAACTTATTAGAAATGTTTAAAATATCCTGTGGTTTTGATTCTTAATTTCATACTTTTATATTTCATTTCTTACTTTGAACCTTGTATGTTTTTGTGAACCTCATTTATCAGATCCTACCTTCTGCTCTTCCTCTTTTTTTTTCTATTTTACCTTGAATTCAGCTTTTTGTTGCTATTCTTCATTTTATTTAAAGAGTCCTAGGACTGTACCTCCCATGTATGTTGAGGCAATGAACAACCTCTTTTCTCTTCAAAATTTTGCCAAAAATTTTGCTGTGAACCTCAGTGTCATGCTAGAACTTACATTAGCTTATCATGGAGATATTTGGAAACTTTAACCTGACTATTTGACCCAATGACATTTGTTTGGTCATTCACATTTGTTAATGAGATGTCCTTTATTGGAAAGTGCGATTTGTCCAGGTTTTGGAAGGACAGACTTGTTACTGATGGTGAAGTCTCTGTAGCTGCTGTGTGAAAAGCAGGTAAGAACATCTTAGTAACAATGTTGGGTGTGGTTTTCAAAGACATAAGATATTTCTAACTGTCAATCTGGCAACCTTGGGGATAACATTAGCTTTTTGAGGACATAAATTCTCAGGGACTAAAACCATCCAGTATTCAAATGTTTGATATTGGGTACAAGCTTGATTGTCATCACCTCTGCAGTCAGTTTGCCAGGCATTTTTTGCTATGTGTGTGCAGCCCTCACCAGAACTTGTCTACAGAATTATTAATGATGCTTTTTAAAGATTCAAAGCCTAAATGGGAATTATTTGAACATCAGAATCTGTTGTTTAGAATTTACTCTGTTCGTGGATTTATGTTACACAATAATTGAAAAGGCTGAAAACCTTTTTTTGTTTACAATGTAATGTTAAATATTACTGTCCTTTATTAAGAGGCCTTCCAATATCTTTTGAGAAATAATTGATGAAATCAAGTTCTGTCATCATTATCATCATCATCATCACTACCATTGCCCCATTGCATTGAGGAATGATATTCTCTAGAGTGGGAATGGCTTCAAGGAAAAAATACTATCTCATTATTGGATTCTTGTTTGTTTCATTTTTGTTTAAAAAATCAAATAACTAAGACAGAAATTGTTTGCTACTGTAGAAGCATTGAAATTTTCAGTGACGACTGTTCCTTAAAACTCTTCTCCCAGTCTGGAGCAAGCTTTTTTGTTGGCCACCAGCTCACAAACAAGGACATGGAGACTTTTTATTAATTATGGAAGTTTGATCTTTAGCTTAGGCTTGTCCCCAACTAGCTCTTGTCACTCAAATTAATCTGCTTCTATCCCGTGGCATTTTAGCTCTTCCCCATTTCTGTAAGTCCGTCTTGTTCCTTATCTCCTGGCATCGCTTATGCATCTTGATTATCTCTTCTTCCTCTCTCTGCCTAGAAATACCACCTATCTCTCCTGCCTAGCTATTGGCTGTTCAGCTTCTTATTACACCAATCACAGCAACACATCTACACACAGGGTACAAATATTCCATAACACAGTCTCATAAACAAATTCTTTAAAAATAGATGTAAGGGTTTTATGATTTGAATCTGGTGTCTAATATTCTGAATGCCTGTTCCCAAAACAATGACACCTTATTAAGAGACATTGAGACATGATACTTGACTAAATGAGGTAGGTGGATCCTTGAAGAGTATATTATTTTTTAACCACTTCCTATTGCTGTTTCTGCTTCCTGTCCCACCCTGATGTGAACTCAACTGCTTCATTATGCCTTTTCACCATTGATGGGCTTGGACTCCCTCTATGTCTGTGAGGTAAAAGAAATCGTTCCACCCACAAGCTATATTCATCCAGCATTTTGGCTGTAATAATACAAAGTTAGCCAACCCAAAAGGAAATTTATAAATAGCCTTTCTTCAGAGTAGTAACTCAGTCTTTGATCTGCTTAATTTCTTAAGTATTGAAAAGCATAAGATGACCCTTCTGAAGACCTTTTTAGACTTAGAACATTTTTTTAGTGTTTAGGTAGAAGTATTTGTGCCTTTAACTCATATATCAGCAATTGACTTAATTTCCCAACTGCCCAAGTTTTTCTGTTTTTACTTAGATGTGTGTTTCAAAACAGATTGGCATGTATCATTGTTTCCTGTAAGCACTTGTAGTATGTACTGTGTCTCTTTATCCCTTCCCTTTGGGACTGTGACTGCTCCTTTAGTGACAGAAGTTTGATAATTTTAGAACAATGGATACAGAAGCAATTCATGAGAATCAAATATACATATAAATACATTTATACTTTTTTCCAAATGAGCAATTTAGTTCTTTCAGTGAATGAAAAAAAAGTGCATATATTTAGGATCAGATGTAAGGTTGTTAAAAAGGATAAAAATAAGATGAAAACGATACTTTGATATTTGATATTTCCTGTATGTATTCATGAAGCTCTACTTAAAAGTTCATTACTCAAATTCTGTAGCAAAGTGTATATGTGTGTGTGTGAGAGAGAGAGAGAGAATTCTCTGTATGAAAATGTATAAATTTATGAAGATCATGAGTTAATCAGTAATTTCCTGAATTTTGTTTTGAAGTAGATTGCAGGAATTTCTTCCTGTACACTGTGTTTTTGACCTTAGAGATAATAAGCCTTTGATGATAGTGTGCAGGACTCGGCAGCAAGTACGAAGTGGTTCTGAATGTACACATGACTAATCAAAGGTTCAAGGAGCAGTGTAAGATTTGGTGAAAGTGATAGGTTCTCTAAATGGCACCACTAATGGCAAATGGAGCCTTCCCACCATAAAGAGCCAGATCCTGAACCTAGCCTTGGAGAAAGTTGTTTTTCACACAAGCTTTTGCACTAAGTCTCTTAATTTCTTTTCCTTTAAAGTAAGTGTTTCTCATGTCTACATAGTTAGGACTGTATTCTTTTTTTGGTCTGAAGATAACAACATATTTCACAAGATACTCAGAGGTATTGAAACCCATGCACTCAGACATCCATACAACATCTTAAATTGATCACTGTGGTTAATCACCGAAGAAAGCAGCAATCTTAATGTTTAGGCTTGCAATTATTGTGGACACAGTGACATATGACCAATGAAAACTTTTATGTTTTAGCAGAAAGGAACATAATTTATGTCTCAAATTCTAGTAGGTTCAGCTTGTGAAGAACATTGAGTCTTGCCTCAGCTTTACTGTGCCTGTTGGCTTTTTAAATTTTTTATTATTAGTAATTGTAAGGACTTGATTGAGATGCAGTTCATACTCAGTGCAGTTCATCTATTTAAAATGCAATTGAATAGTATTTAAAATATTCACAGAATTATGTAGCCATCATTATAATTGACTCTTGAATATTTTCCTCAGCTGAAAAGGAAATCTTGCACTAATTTAGTTGCCCACAACCGTCCTGAACTCTCACTCCCATGGCCCTAGGCAACAGCTAATTGCTTTCTGTCTCTATAGATTTGATTATTCTGGTCATTGATATAGATGCAACCACAATGTATGGGATCCTTTGTGAGGTTCCCTTCACTTAGCATAATGTTTTCAAAGTTCATCACATATTTTAGCATTTTGCATAGTATCTTCTATTTATGCTGCTTCAGATAAACATTTTGTTGTTTTCACTTCATGTCTATTATGAATAATTAACCTATAAACATTTATATATAAGTTTTGTATTCATTCTCTGAGTTAGGCACTGTGCAGTAGAATTTCAGGATGAGCAATTACCAATATCAATTAGATTTTTTATTACTATCAGAGTTTTCTTATACTATGCTTGGCCAACTCAGTGCCAACTTCAAAGACTTGCCTAACATGCCTTGAGTTTGGTCACTAGCAACACGCAAACACACACACACACAAACATTAAAACCTTTCACACTTTTCTCATTATTCCAATGATACTTTTCATTGTCTGTTTTCTTCTGGCCAACTGTGTTAGTGAGGAAATTTAATAATAACGTTTACTGGGTGTGTATTCAGTAGTAAAAAGATAACACCCTACGTTCTTTAGCTTGCTTTCTGTCTTAAGACTTAAAAAACAAAATTTCTATTCATATGTATATATGTATACCTGTGTGTTGACTATGGAAACATTACTGCAGATGCTTGTAGAGACCATAAGAGAGTGTCAGGTTCCCTGGAGCCGGAGTAACAGGGAGTTGTGTTCTATTGATGTGGGTGTTGGGAAATAATCTCCTGCCCACCGAGCCATTCTCTATCCCTACTAAAATGTTAGATATTGTTGTGGGATATTTGATCACACTGTGACACCCCAAGACTATTAATAGAGTTAACCTTGAATCGGGGGCAGAGTCAGCTGCAAGCTGACCAGAATTAGCCCTTGAGAAGTCAGGAATACTGATAGAGAGGATGCACAGGAAAGAGTAGGGAGGACTCGGTGATGCATCACAAGTTCTCTTATTGATAGGTATAGTTACTAGGAAGGTTTGAAGATGGAATCATTGTAAATGAAAATCTAATTGATTATACAAACTCACATATAATAACTGGTGATACTGATGACTAAGTTTAATTACAACTCAGTCTGGCTTCAGACCCGACATCCGTGATCAGGACAATTCATCGCAGTAAAGACACTTCACTGGGACATTGCCTGGCCAGGAGAGTTCTGTTGATGGCAGAAAGAGATGGAAGTAAAGATGTGATTGCTCATGGCAGGGCTGTACCCTTGAGAGGAGGAGAGAAGCACCGATGAGCTGGGTGGCAGTTAAGAGAAGGCAAGTTGGCAAAACTTTACACAGCAAAATACAAGCTTCAGCTTTTGGGAATCAGAATGTTAATATTCATTGTATAATCTCTTTGCTCTCAGAAAATTAAGGATTTATTTGAGTCATACTATATTTTTGAAAAGTATCTGCCAATTGAATTTCATGTGAAACTGAAAATTGATATATTTTAAGAATGCTTTTATTGACTAAAATATATTTCTGTTAAAATAATATTTGAATAATACACAGACATTTATTTGTCACATTGGTAATCAAATCAAAACAAACAAACAAGCAAACAAAAACACTCTGCTGGATTTCAAAGAGAAATAAGACAGCCATAAAGGGAGTATGTTGGACTTTCTGTCCTCAATAAACTCACCACCTTTTAAAAGGAACTATATACCATTTCTGTGTTTTCTTTTCCTTTGCGGGTTAGCCCCATCAGAGCCTCTCTGTGTTCCAGTTTTAAGGAATGACTTTGGCAGTTTATATAATACATTTAGCAGGGTTTGTGCCTTCCTGGCTGTAGGGAATTTATATGTAGATTTCCTTTAGTGTTTCAGAAAAAGATCTTGTAGAAGTTTGAGGAAGAGTGACTGTATGTTTCCCCAATAAAGAGGCTCATTTAAAAAAATGAAGCTAATATAACAATAATAGGAAAAGTAAAGTCTTCTGCCCCCTTTGTCTCTGCCACACTACCTATGTGGTGTCTACGGTGTGTTATATTTGTTTTTTTCATAATAGTAAGGTTATAAATGAACGAATATTTTAGTAAAGCTATAAAAAACCTAGTATTTCTCAGAGTATTACTTGCAACAAGGAGGATTATTTTTCCCTTTTATAGGTATGGAAAATAAATAATTATTTTTTATATTTAATATAATAATCAGGGTAAGACATCCTTAATATTTTTTTCTATAGCTCTTCTAGACACAACCCTAATAGGGATTAGATTCAAATAATTACTAATTTTCCTTGAAGTTTTCAATTTTCAGAGACTTGTTCTTCATAAAGCTTATTGACATGGGCACCATGAGATCAGGCATTAAACTGCCAGTGTTCCTGAGGACATGGCACAGTTCCCTCTATTTACCATGAAAATAAATTAAGGAGATATTCTGCAGGAAATCATGATAATCTTTCATATTCTTTTATGTAAAATTTTCTTCAAGCGGCTTTTGTTAGTTGGAAACAGGGAAACTGAACTATAGGCTGATGAGTTCAGCATGTGTCAATGAAAACTTGATTAGATTAATAAACATGGACAATGCTAGGTATCACTTTTGATGCCCCCTATTATTAATTAATTAGGGGTGAAGTGTGACGAGAGCATGTGGGGTGATATCTTAGAAAGTCAATAACAGCCATTCACAGCCCTGTAGCTTTCTGCGCAGCTTCAGAAATGTTTAAAAGAAAGTCGGATTCAGACATTTTCTGTCTTCAGTTGTCAGATCATCAAAATGACTTTCTCCTCTTTATGTGCTACTTTGGAATTATTTTTGTGCCTTAGTTAGTATATTAGTAAAAGGAAGGAGACTTTCCCCTGCTCTTAAATGGATTCTATAGTTCTTAACTAAATTACAAAAATAGCCTTGAAGAAAGTCTTCTACGATGAAGTTTTTCTTGCTTGTGTAGAACACTATGCTAGGCAGTGACTTGAGTATTGAGAAAAACTTCTGTCTTGTTATTTGGAAAGTATTTCATTTTTAATTTTTGTAAGTACTAATATACCTGCAATTAGTCCTGAAAAGCCATTCATACCTTATCTTCATCATTGGCCTTCAGATGGAGTTTGCTTTGAACAGTAGTATAGCTATATTCATCAACTTAAAAAGGGTGACTACAATTCATAAAAGGTTACGGTTGTGTTTTCTTTAATGTGCTTCCACCTCAGTATCCATTCTATCTTAGAATTTTGCCTACATGCATAACACTTTTAATTCTAGTTTTCAAGTCTGTCAAGTGAGAATTTGCCAATAAGCAGTTAGGAGGTGAGGCTCACAGCTGCACCATAAACTGCTGGAGCTTTTGTGTCTGACGTTGCTTTTACTCTGGCCTGTGGGATGTTACGCTTCCCCCACTCCCAATCTCTGCTATGGCTTCTGAGTTACGAATAGACTTTTGAAAAGGAAAATTAACTTAAGATTTTTTGAAGTCTACAACAACTTAATCACATCTGGGTCTTCAGCCCTGAATTTATGTCCAGGTTTGACAAATGCCTCTTGTTAAACTACTAATGTACTTATATGTCACTTTGAGGGTCTTCCTCTTATTTGTTTGTTTAATCCAGGAGTTCATGTAGTTTCCCTATATATTTGAAGGCAAACAAAAACAAAAACAGTTATAGAGAACTGTCTAAACTACCTATCTTAAACACCTTACTTCATTCACTCATTTCGTTTGTTTACTGAGAGCCTGCACTGCCAGGACCCACCAGGTAATAAGGATCTAGTATCAGGCAACATAGATACAGGTCTTGCTCTGGTGGAGTTTGTAGTTTTTTAGGAGAGACAGAGAATCACTAAACTTATAATCACTTGCTAAACAAAAGAATACCTATTGACTATTGGAAGCAAGTAATATAATGGCAGCTCTTGGTTTGGGACACTTGTCTATGTCATCAGCACCTTGCTACTTGTATAAATTGAGTTCTTCAAATATTGGGGGTAAGGGAAGATCTGGGATAGTTTTAAGGAAGCTAGGGATAGAAATGAGGTGATTTCTTTCAATGTTAGTAATATAAACCTTGTTGTCACTGTTTTTATTATTATTATTATTGTGTGTGTGTGCAGGTGCATTTGCAGGTAAAAGACAACGTCAGCTATAATTCCTCAAGAGCTGCCCACTGTGTTTATTGACACAGGGTTTTGCAGGGTCCTGAAACTCCGCTATGTAGATTAGGCTAACTGGCAAGCAAGGACTGGGATCCAGCTTCCTCTTCTTCAGAATCAGCATCTTCCATGCACACCATTCCCACCATGTCCGGCTCCTTGTACATGGGTTCTGGGGGCTTTCACCCAGTTCCTTGTGCTGAAGGATAGCGCTTTACTGACTGAGCTCTCATCCAAGTTTAGACACAAAGAATTTTAAAAGCACAATTGTGAGAAATATTCTCAAACATTTAGAGTCCTGAGTTGCCATGTGAAAATGTGTGCTAAAAATGTCTTTACCTCCAGCTAGCAGATTTGAACTGAATGTAATACAGAAAAGTAGAAGAGATGAAACTGGCCAGGAGACTCCCTGGTGAACTTCGTACAATAGACTAACCCCAAGGTCATAACCTCTGTAAGTGTACTCTAAATAGTTCTATTTTAACATACAGTTGTGACAGTCAGCCAAAATTGGGGTGCTCTTTAGAATGGTATAACTTGCTTGTAGATGTGAAGTTTCCAGAAATAATGGGTAGTCATGGAGGTGATATTAATCTCAGGACCACTAGCATTTACTCTTCGTGGTTCAGGATTCTCACCTAGTACTCTCCTCTGATGGACACCCTTCAGGGATGTGGCCTTTGCTGGGATCTGTTCCATGAATCCACCCCATGTGTTGTCCCTGTCTTATGCATCATTTTGCCCCAAAGGACAGGAGTCTGACATGCTTTTGTATATCACAATCCTACTATAGCAGGATAAAATGCCAAATCTTGACATAAGAAAACTTTCTCAATGGGAGTGGTGGTTCACGCCTTTAAAACCAGCACTTAGGTAGCAGAGACAGGGAGAGCTCTGTGAATTCCAAGCCAGCCTTGTCTGCATAGTAATTTCCAAAACAGCCAGGCTGTGTAGAGAGATCCTGCCTCAAAATAAATAAGCAAACACACAAACAAAAAATAGATAATTAAGAAAAACTGTACTTATGAAAGAGTTCTTTTGTCCTGTTGTTGGAGGTTTGTCACTTAGTTGAGTTGGTGAGATAAGAAACCATTTTCTAAGTCCTGAAATAGGAAAATACTCCCCCCAACATCCCTCCCACCCCAACAGACAAACACACACAGGCAAACAAACAAAACACCAAGCCTGCTAGATGGAAGTTTGTAGGAATATCTTTTTAGGGGAAATTTTTTTTAGGATGATGCTTTGCCTGATTGTGGTTTCAGAAATCCACTTTCCCTGTATAGGAAGATATCCGCAGGCCATAGATATATATTCTATTTTCTGAAGAGGAATCTTATGGGTCTCAGGAGAGCTGACTTCCACAGGCCTGCTAGCTTTCATGCTCATTTATAGCCTAGTGTAATGATTCTGCAATTTTTGTGTCGTTTCTCTAGTCTAAGAAAACAGATTCTGAGGTTTGTTTTTAGACCTTTACTCCAGAAGAGTAAATGGAGATATAAATGTGTGCAGAGGTAAGTAGTGTACATGCATAGATGCATATGTGCTGGGCACTTTATCCTGTTTATGAAAGATATGATGATTTTGCCTTTATCTAAGATAGATTTAGGGGGGGCCACATTAACAATCAATGATAAAGAAGCAAAGAAGAAAATAAGCGAACAAAATCTGAAAAAAAAAAACCCAAAAACAAATGTATAACAGAATGTATACTGTCTTGGGGTGCTATTTTAGGAATGTCAGTGTATTTGGTTAGCTGTGAGTTTAGATTTCAAACTTTGTGTTTCTTAAAACACTGCCTATTTTGTAGATCAGCTTGAAGCCTTCTGTCCACTCTGCACTAAATAGAAGCACTGTGCTTTAAACATAACTCCATAGTAAAATAACCGCTCTGGACAATAGTGGAATCTCACTGGCAATATGGTTTGTAATTTACAGAAGATCCCAACAAAATACACCCCGTCTACAGACAGAATGGTTAAAATAGAAAGCTTATTTAGCAAATTAGATAAAAACAAAATCAAACCAATTATTTCAGGTTTTTGTGACCAATTTGATGGCTTTGATGACTTATTGATCAGTGAAGGTTAAAGCTACTTACCCTTCTGGAGTATAACTTGCATATTGGTAACAGCCAGTATGTATAAATACAGCAAGTGAATACAAATTATTATTATTATTACTATTATTATCATTATTATTATTGCTTAAGTGAAAGAATACTATATCGTGGTATGGTAATGTGACATCAAGCATTTTGCTCTACTATGACATAGTTATCTACCTCTTATGACAGTACAAATGCAAAAGCATTTCATAGCCATAAACTATTCCTACCAGGTAGCAATGTCACAATTTAAAGCAGTAGTAGATCTGGATTGCTTGACGCTGATGGAAAGCATCTAGACACTGGAGGGGTAGCGGAGCTAATTCTCTGGCTCTTGTTCATCTTGGAGACTATGTTCCAGTTGTAGCAGTTCTTTCTTCCTGTCTCTACCTCCGACTTCTGCATAATGCTCCTTTTCATTTAGTCTTCCTGCTGGTGGCATGGGAGAGCTGAGTGAACGTCCATTCAGAGAGGTCAGACATGAGTAATACGTTGCACAAAAATCATTAAGTTAAACCGGATACCATTTGAAAGACAGAAAAGAAGTTTTGCTAATTAGCAAGTAACAGCCAAAAGTGTATTCTTTATTATGTAGTCTTTACTACTTTGACAAAATGAACATTTATAGGAAGGACAAAAAGTTGTTCTGGGATTCAAATATGATTATTTTCTTTATTTATGATGCTTTAGGTAAATGATGATTTCAAATATGCAGTTTTAGAAATGTTGGTGTGTTGTGTGTCATATGCATGGGTCACTGCAGTCATGTTGATGCCACTCTGTGCTTATAACCATGAAGATACCTGGAACCTGGAATCCAGGAAATTATAGTATAAAATCTGGAAGAATTCCACATCAAAAATTCTTTTTAGCTTTACCGATGGTTTGAGGTAGTAATATAGCTATTTTGTTAACAAATTTGTCTTTGCCTGTATTTCAGTGATTTCATATTCTGCCATTTATTTATTTATTTTGTTTGTTTGCTTGTTTATTGAGACAAAGTCTCATTATGTATCCCTGGTTATTCTAAAATGCTCTCTGAGAAATAGGCTAGGCTGAGAATCATAGAGATCCATCTGCTGGAATTAAAGGCATGTGTCTCCACATCTGGATATATTTCCTTTTTATAACCTATATTACAGAAATGTTCAGAGAGGACGCTGCAAGGAATAACAGTTATAG
The DNA here is from genome assembly GCA_004026605.1 of Ondatra zibethicus. Lineage (NCBI taxonomy): Eukaryota > Metazoa > Chordata > Mammalia > Rodentia > Cricetidae > Ondatra > Ondatra zibethicus. Next base: position 84,376 of record PVIU01005814.1, read on the forward strand.
AGAATGAGAAAGTATGGTTAAAACTACAATGAGAGTATTAAAAAATATTTCATCCCACTTGTAAGGTATCTTTCTCCACTATGAAAATACAGTATTTTTCCAGTTATGTATGTTTTAGCCTGAAAACAGGCCACTTTATTAGAACCTTTATGAAGCCAAGAATTCAAAGTTAATCCAAATTCTGAACCCCGATAAACTGAATATATAAAAATTCTGAGCAAATTTCTTTCAACAGCATTCATGAGACAGGGAAAGAGATAGTTTGTTTTGACTCCAGCTCAGGTCCAGATGTACAGTTTAATTCTCAGCATCCTGATGCTTCTGATTGACGGGGAGTACCTACTTGAGGGATTTCTAGCTCACTTCTCCAGTGTCTGAAAGATTACATTTGACTGCCCCAATATTAATAACCAGATTTGATCTTAGGCCTGTCCAAGGTCAAGCAGACTGGCCAGGTCAGCCTGTTTGTCTGTGTGCAGGCACTGTGACATCTACTCAGAGTGACAGGTAGAGGATGGGGGCGGGGTGAGACAAGGGTGTTAACCTTCAGCTCACTAAAAGAAGCCTCTTCCTGCTGAGAACAAAGAGCCCCAGGGCTTCCATCCACCTTTTCTTCCCCTCCCCCACCCTGTGTTTTCAACGCTCACTCTGTTCTCCAAGAAGATAAGCTCTTGAAGGAATGCATTTTCAGAAGAGGTACACTACTTAAATAATTTGGATAAAAATGTAGTGATATGTATTCCCGCTTTTGTTCAGAATTTTCATTCAGCTTTAACAACCTTTTGTGGGGGTTAGCTCTGTTTGGCTGCGGACTTCACTAGCCATCCTAAACAATTGTATTTCTGAAATGCCCCTGAGTTTGTAAGCGCATAACTACCTCTGCAGCAACATTCAAGACATAGTTTTAAAGCCTGCTAAAATAACTTATGAGAACACAGAGCTCCAAGTATGCTACCATAAAACACATCAAATAAACTTTTTTTTTAAAAAAAAAATCTTACATCTTTCTGGGTAAAAATTCCTAAGAAGCTATTTGGTTCCTAATTGATTTTCTACGTCAGTTGTTCATTGAATAGATAAGTAGTGCCTGTGATATTTGATTACAGAGCAAGGCACCCATTTAACCTTCTGTTCTTTCCTGGCCAGGATTTCAAATACAATAGAACGTTCCTCCCTGAGGCCCAGCAGGATTAGACAGCTAGTGCTAATCCCTGATAGGCTGAAATAGACCTGATAGAACTTCACCTCACTTGTTCAGGATTATACTCATGAATTTCAGCTCACCCAGAAGCATTAACCCTTTGGGGACCTGGGCTGAGTACTCTATCATTAAAAAAAAAAAAAAAAAAAAAAAAAAAAAAAAAAAAAAAAAAAAAAAAAAAAAAAAAAAAAAAAAAAAAAAAAAAAAAAAAAAAAAAAAACAGTAAGTAAGCAGGAACCTATTAATTCATTTTTATTTTTTTAACTGAAATATAGTAGGAAATTTTATGTAAGAACAGACATGTGATTCACTTGTTTTCAGCAAAGTTCGCATCTCCAGCATATTGGTTCCAAGCTTTCCATTCATTTATTGTCTTAAATATAGTTTTGTTTGGGGACTTTATGAAAAGTTCTGGTCTGTGTAATAGCTTTCCCTTCCTGGTCACGGTTAAATCATATTGTGGAGGTGGAGGATAAATGACTTCATATAAAGTAGGCCCTCTATATTCTAGGTTAACTGGAACCAAAGCAAGTATGAAAATCCCCAAACCTCATTTCAGGCAGGGGTTTCCAATCTTTTCCCATTCCTTTCATTAGGGTAAATTCCATAGGTTTGAGTTTAATTTTCTCTCATTCCCCTTTGGGGGATATGAAAATGAACTAAGAAATGGCCAAGAGGCAGGAAATCAGTGGGAGCAAAGAACTAGTAAAAGGTATAGTTAATCCACAAATTGGAAAGTCAGCCCCATGTTAATCACATGAAAGGAAGAGCACGCAGCCTTTCGGTGCAGGTGGCAGTACTGGACTTTATCATGACTTTAATAATTTAAACACTGAAATATGGGCTTGACACGATTAGGCCGTCAAGCCGAGGTCCTTGCAAAGTCATAAGGTTTGAAATGGGTTATTAGTGACAAGTAATACAGCCTGGGGCACCCCAATCATGGAAATGACTACCTTGAGTCATCTAGGCCTCCTCTGTGGACGCTTTAAATATTCATATTTACAATTAGCTTTACTAATTGTCAAAACATGGGATTCTGCTTTGAATGATCAGAGAAGTTCCTACCATGTTCATAAGTTCTAGGGGAAAATGTAGGCTTATTTGAGAGGCTTGACCTGGTCATCTTGTGATGCTCGGTAAGTCCTCTTTGCCTATGATAATTTCTCTAAGTTGTAGGTAGCTTAAAGCTGCCATCAGTATACTGGCCTCCCTTCTGCAATTACCTTTGTTAGTGGGTGCATGAGAGTTGGAGTCAGCAAAAGCATTCATTAAAAAATTAATGGAGGAAGTGAAATCATGATATGAAAGCGATTTCTGCAGGATCCGTGAGATGATGAGCTGTTGTTCTTTTCGAGATCCCTCACCAGAAAGATGCATGTGGTCAGATGCCTCCAGAACAACAGAGGATAAAGGTTTCTGTTTGGAAGCCGTTTGAACTGTTGAGATGAAGTGGACACAATGCTGTGTTCCAAGGATATGTCCCTTTGCGTGGTGGGAGGTGGAGAAAAGCTTACAGAGTATGATGCTGTGACTTGAAATCATTCTGCCAACTCTTTAATTAACAAGCCTCCCTTTTACTTACTTTTGTGCTAATTTTTGTGTCTAATTTTCATGGTTTTAGAGCACAGAGATGATTTCTGTTGTTCCATTTAGGTGACATATTATTCCAATTAATTGGAAAAGTACTCCCATGGGACGGATGGCTGGAAGATGGGGCTACTTAGACTCCGGCTCTTACAGTGGTCCTGGAGTTTGCCCTTTTCTCCTCATATGATTCTGCATATGCCATGCCTGAGATGCAAGATCTTTGTTGTATGTTATAAAATTCTATTGCATCAGCATGAACAAAACAGAAATATTATACATGTGAACCTTTCACCCCATAAGACATATAACAGATTGAAAAGCTCCAGACCAGGGTAAAAGGAATGCTTACAGCCAGCATGGACAGGCTTACAGATGACTAAAAAGCTGGTATTAATAAATCTCAAAAGGAGAAGAATAGGAGCAGAAATTTACTGGAGTCTATGTAATAACAGAAGGATGCGTGGCTGGGCCATGTGCATCTTTGTACTGTATGTTAGAACTCAAAATTTTCTGTGTAAGTCGGAGACACAGATTTCAGAACAACAAAGGAAAACTTGATGTTTGTTTGTTTTTCCTATTTGCTAATAAAGCACTAATTTACCCCTGGGATAATTAAGTTAGAAGATTCTGGAAAAAAAATAATGCGTTTTCTAGTCATAAGGACAAAAGAGACCTTGAAGAGTCGCCTCTGTGTTAGATAGAAAACATTAAAGCCATCTTCCAAAGACATCCATTTGCAGAATTTTAGAGAAGGAATGTTTTTAGTTATAGCAATGGGATTCTGTGTGACCACGTGAGTGAAGAGATAATGACTGAGTTGAAAACTCTGAAACAAATGCATTGCTTGTGTAAATTTTATTCCTATACTGATGAAAAAAACTTACAAGGTTTTTCATCAGTTAAAACATTTTGCTCTAAACAGTATGCTTTTAACCTACTTTTTAAAGGAGTTTAGGCATATGTACATTTAATTAACACTTGACCCTTGATTTGGGAATACATAATAATTACTATAGCACATGTATAACATCTATACATATATAAATAATAACATATATACATACATACACACATATTTATAAAACCTGTCTTTTAACCACACCATAACTAATAGTATGATTATTATCTTAGTTGATCCTCACAATAGTCTTCTGAGGCACTTAGGATTGTCCAATTTGAAAATGGTACATAGCAAGCTCAGATGTATGAACATACAGGCATGTCTCTACAGATAAGGATCTTGCATTCAAGCCTGGGCTTGCCCCCAGAAGGCCATGTACTTACTCTTGTTCATTGTAAATGTGATGCGACCAGCTTGGATCCCTTGAACATGTAGAGTAGTCTTGGAAAACTTCAGAAGGATACGGAGGAGAACAGACACATTTTGCGGTATCTATCCCTGAAGTCATTCTCACACTCCATCAACTTCAAAACTATCTGGGAAGTGATCATAGCAGGTTAGGAAGGGAATGAGACTTTACATGTGGAGGGGGTACATGCACAGAGCAGGAGCATCATGGGCTCATGATGGCAGAGCTGAGCCTGGCACCGCTTGTGTAAGAAGATGTCACCTTAGGAGGTACAATGGGGTTCAGATGAGAAGCTGGTGGCTTGAGTCAGTAGAGAAGGTTGTTTTCTCCCAGATTATGGCTGGGTCAATATGGCTATAGACAGTTGTCTTCTTAGTAGTGGGAGACTGTCATCCAGCCGTTGAGGAAAACAGTACATGGTTGAGGGAGCTGTAGAGTCTCTTTCCAGTTCAGTGTGAGAACTGTGACTGTGAGCAAATATTTGTTAATTTGTGAATTTAAATAAAGGCATCTTAGACTCAAAAGCAAACCAAGCCACTGGCTTGTATTTTCATTCCCAGTGGAGTAGAATAATGTGCTATCAATCAGTACATAACAACATTACTCTCAATATATACTTCCAAATTAAAGAATGAGTGCGGAACAGAGGGAGCTTAGTGCTTTAGCTAGTATCCTTATAATGGAATAGGAGATAATTTCTACTTCATAGAAAAGTTGCCAGGGTCATACTTTATGATTGAGTTTTTGCAAGGAATAAAATATTTAGCAATAATTTCAAGTCAATTCCCAGGTACTTTTCTTAAGTAATACGTTGCTTTTAGCTGTTCATCATCATGTAACTATGTGTTGTGTTTGTTAAAGGGCTGACAATACAGTCATACAAAGGGGAAGTGACTTTCTTCTCAGAACAGCTTTAAATTGTAGGAGAGTGATCTGAGTTATAAGGTATTTAGGAGTCAGTGTGCTAATGGAGAATTAGTTGGCAAATTATTAGTATTCATAATATTTTCTAAAGCTTAAAATGTAGTTAACATTAATGAAACAGCTATGTCATCAATGGTATGCATATTTTATTTACTGAAAACATTTTTCAGACCAAATTAAATATTCTTTGGAGTTTTTTGTTTTGCTTTTAAAATTAGATCTTACAAGCAGCCTTGAAATTGACCACAACTGTACAGTAAAACCTAAAGAAATAAAACAACAAAAACGCCTTGGAGTGTTTTCAGTGATCAGCATTAAAACTGAAAGGTACATATGAAACACGTATATTTTTGAAGCGTGACTTCAAAACATACAAAACAATTGCAAAAAATATGAGAGGGTCTTTAGAATCTATGATTTTCCCAGAGAGTAGACCTTGGAGAATGCTACATTGACTTGTGTCTGGGGCTGGGTTTCCAATAATGAAGCTGTCATTGGCATCATTCTTTCCTTTCAAATGTGGGTGGGGGGAAGATTCAAATCATCTCCAAAGCAGGCGCCATTACAGCAAGTGGGCCCTGGCATGCGAAGCGCTTCTCCTAAAGCAATGTATTACAGTTCCAGATCCAGATGAGACTTCAACATCCAGTTAAATACAGCCTCTTAGCTAGAGCTTCTGCCAGCCAGCACAGAGGACCACAGTCATATATCCTTCTACATGTCTAGCTCCTGAAGTAACTAATACAATTGTCTTTTGTTTGTTCATTTTTTAATTGCATAATGGAATCTGAATTTCCAGAGATTGTCTTGTACAGCATTGTAAACTAAAATTAAAGTGAAACAATACTAGAAAAAGCAGAAAAGGAGAAAGGGACATTCTGTTTTGCTGCTTTAGAAGGAAAAACTATGAGACTGCCAGTCAGCTCTTCTTTTGTATCCTTCGGACCATCTCAGTAGAGAAACTAAGAACTAGAGAATATGAAAGCTGAATCATTGTCTTGTCTCTTCTAACTGAATCATGTCTGGGCTGGAAGCTACACAGTAGATCAGTGGACACAGATTCTGGAGGAGGTCAGAATTATTCTCATTTAAAGCAGAAAACTTTAATAACAGATGCTAAAGAACTCTTAAAACAAGCCGGGCGGTGGGGTCACAGGCTTTTAACCCCAACACTCGGGAGGCAGAGGCAAGTGGATCTCTTTGAGTTTGAGGACAGACTGCTCTGCGAGAGCTAGTTCCAGGATAGGCACCAAAGTTACACAGAGAAATTCTGTCTCGAAAAGCCAAAACAAACAAACAAACACAAAAACAAAACAAAACATGTCCTCATTACAGTTTGAGCCAATGCTACTTGCTTGTGCCATGAATAGCAGTATAAAAAATACACACACATTTGCTTTAGAAATCTTTTTGCATTCTATTAAATCATTTATACACTGTTTCATGTGCGCGCGTGTGTGTGTGTGTCTATGTGTGTTAGTGTGTGTGTGTTTTAAACATCATCTCTAGAATGGAATTTCTTTTCCATAAATGACTCTGATAAAAGTCAATCTTCCAAGTGTTTTACAGCATCATAGTTCCCAATCCTCAGCAGGGAAGGCCCAGCTAATATGAGACACATGCTAATAAGACACTGATTTTCCATTTTTAATGTCCCGTGTGATGCCAGATGATGTATCCAGCTAACCACTTGAAACCTTCCAGTAAAGGTTTGATAATAGATGTCATTATTGAATGTCCTCATACATGCCCCTTTGAAACAAATGATCACCTATTAGAGGAGAGAGACAAAACACATTTACTTGAATGAAATGTTTAATAAAGTACATCAGGACTTGTTTTTATTGGTACTAGTCTATGAATACTTTATGTGCTAATTTAGGGCTTAAGAGTACTTAGTCATCCCAGGGCTCCAGTCTGAAAAAAAGCATGTACCTTATTATTATAAACGCCAACCTTTAATGTTTAGAACATATTTATAAAACATACTTGTCCTCTTCTTAAAATTGAAAACATCTGGTACAGATTTTCTGCTAAAATGCTATGGATGTGAGAGCCCAGTGGTGAGGCAGGCTGCCATTTTGAATAGGAGGGGAGCTGACACACTGCACGCTGTACTAGTCAGCCTGTGAAAACAAACAAACGAAAAGAGGCAGATGCTTCATCGAGCTTAGCAATTGTAATTTGTTGTTCATTAAAAGTAATTCCCACATAGGCATTCTTAATTTTAATAAAGCGTAAGGACATTTTTTTACTCTATAAATCTGGCCTAATAATTTTTTTCCTTTAGCATAATTTATAATGACATTTGATGGGCAGTTGATTGGAGCAGGGTGACTTCCTGAGAATGAAAATTAATTATAATTTTTGCAGCGTTCATTAGACTGCTTTGTAGCTACTGTGACTGAGCAGCAGGGAACTGGCCCTGAAGTGCTGGGTACCACTGGATCATTTGCTGTGGATTCTCCCTTTTAAGGTTATGGGACCTTTCCATTGTATTTTTTATGTCTGCATAAAATGAGGATTTGTGATAAAAAAAATGTCCTTGTGCTTTGAAATACACTTGAATATGTATTTACACTGGCAAAGACAACCTCATACTAATTGAACATCACACTGTGTGGTCTGTGAAAAATATTCAAGTACACAGTCACATGTTAGTTCTCAGCTTTCTATAATACCTAATAATGTCTGAAGTTTTGCAAATTGTTACATATGCACAGATAACATGGATTTTAACAACAGGCAACTCACTGTTGAGAGATGCAAAAATCTGCTGAGACCCATTTTAAAGCAATGAGCATGATACTATACTGCCAGTATTGACTTCTGATGAAACAGATTTGTAGAGAAACCAAACCCACTGCAGAGTTATGATCTGATTGATGTACATAATGTGATTTCAGGAAATATCTTCTAAAGTATCTGTATACTCAGAAACCTCTGTAGTACCTAAGAGGAAATGGGACTGTTCGCAAGAATACATTATTTTGCTTTGCAACTTGTGACTTTTTTTATTTACAAAGCACACATATTGATGTGTTTTCTAACAGAAGGTAAGAATCAAGGGTATTTCTGAGCCAACAGATGAATTTGCAAGTTGGATTTATTTTGCTATGAAAATTCAGTGCATGAGAATTTAAATTTCAGAAAATGTTGAGACTATAGGAAATAAAATCTTGTCTATAAGGTTTGTGTCAACCATTAAAAAAAAGCCCATGGTTCCCATTTTCCTCTAAAAGTGTTTGAATTTGATAGCATTAGCACTATTTTGTTAGATTATTTAGGATTTTAATTAAATGCTTCGTAGATCCTTTTGCAGCCACTATTTTTTATAGCCACAGTTCTGAATTTCCATAATTAACTATACAGGAAATGGTTTTAAAACTGCAAAGAACGTCTCCTGTTTTATAACACAATTCCTGTTTCTGTGGAGTATGAACAAGACAGTGTTTATTGTAGTCAGAAAAAATCGCTGGCGTGATTCTGCATACGCGAAGAATCTCTGGGTTGTCTCAAATGTTAGCTGCCCATTCGCAGACAAACAAGCTTTTAGTGTGCAATTTAGGTCAATGGATTGAGGGGAGAAGATGTGTTTAGGCGACAGATTTTAAATCACCATAATATAAATATGCTTCCCTTTTCATCCGGAATTTGCTTTCTTTCAAGGTAATTTAGTGCTGCAGACATGCACTCACGCCTGTCTTTGTAATTTTAGGGATTAGGATAGTGAGGATTAAATGGTGACCCTTAATCTTCAATATCAACTTTAGGAGCAAAATATAATATGCAAATGGAACACATTCATTTTGTGTTTATGTATTTTAATCTCTATAATTTAGTTGTAAGAAGATGGAAACTCATCTTTGCTTTATTTATTTTGAGTCCTAAAGCAAGATGCCATTAAAATCTCTATCCTTCTATCTTAGTGGATAAATGTTTATCCTTTAGGGCTTAGAATACAATTTTTTTAAAGGACCCTGACTTTAACATAAGAATGGCTTTCTGTCAAGGGAAGTGGCATGTATGTCTAACATACAAAGAGAGTTTAGCTGACCTGTGTTGCACGAGTTAGTAGTTGTTAAGTAAAGCCTTGAAGAAAATGTATTTGAGATAAAAGTTGTTTTAAATTTAGTTCTAGAAGTCAGTAAATTACAATTTCATTAATAATATTAGTGTATTTCTGATGAGATTGACTTTGCTCATACCGCGCTTTTCCCTTCTGGTTTGAATTTCAGTGTGTAGACAGGAATGTCTTCTAAAGAAAACATTTATTAGGGTGAAATATTAAACTGATAGAAAAATCTGGGACATATTCCCTTAAACAAATAAGCAGGGGAACTATGTTAAGCAAGCAGATCAAAAGAGAAATACAGTGTGAAGAAGAGAAACAAAGAACCTCTGTATGCCTCTGGCTTTTGTGAGAGAGTAGGACTCGGACACTTGCGTTGGCCTGGCTCACTAGTTTCTTTATCCATGTATTTTCCAGCTCTGCAGACAAAGGTTTGCCAGATCTCTGAATATGAAATTCAAATGTCTACCATATAGAATCGATTTTATTTTGAGCTGTGTAGGATGAATTAAAGGTTTCTTTCAAGGTTTGTTTGCTTGCTTTGGTTTCGTGAGTTTTGTTTTGTTTCTATTTGTTTTGTTTTTGATTTTTCAAGATAGGGTTTCTCTGTGTATCTCTGGCTGTCCTGGAACTCTCTTTGTAGACTAGGATGGCCTCGAACTCAGAGATCTGCCTGCTTCTGCCTCTTGAGTGCTGGGACTTGAGGCATGTGCCACCATGCTTGACAAGTTAATAGTTTCTTATACTGCAAAAAAATTTAATTAATTTCAGGTTACAAGTTGTCCTTCAAGTTTTTCAAACAGGGAAAGTTAAAAAAAATAAACTGTAGAGATATCTTGAGCTTCTTCTCAGGCCCGACATTAAGTCATCATAGATACAAGGGACGTGGAATAGCAGAGACAAAATCATTTAGGCTAAACTTTTCCTTCTCTGAATCTGAATATTTATTTGATTGTGACATAAAGAATGTAAAAGTGCATTTAATAAGCTTTGGCTTTTGATTCTTATTATCATGGCCATGATGGATTTTATGGCAAGGAATTCTGCCTCAGAGTACAACTGTGTATTCAGACTAACACTATCACATTTAGGGTATTTCAAGGTTTGATGTTATGAGCCCATTGCTCACCAGACAGTGGAGTGTCTTGACAAATGTCTTGGAGTCAGACTATTCCACCCCTGAGTCTTGGCTTAACTACTTTGTTGTATGATATGGAGCAAGTTTCCAAATCTCTTGAACCTTCAGTTTTGACGATTGTAATATAAAATTCTTATAATTCCTCTATAATAAGGATTTGTGGAGATTAAATGAGATAATGAATGTTATGTCTTTGCACAGTCCCTAGAACATAATCCATGATTAAGTAAATAACAGTTATTTTTTATGAATCTTTACATTATGCTACTCAATTGAAATGAGTTTCCCAAATTACATTTAGGAAAGGCAGTTTTTGAAAAAAATTGTTATTTTCACCATTAATTCTCAAGAATTCATCAAAACTTGTTAGCAGTGAGTGGCCTTAGCCAACTGGAAGTAGTACTGTGTTTCCTTCATTTGAACTCATCCATGCTCTGTCAGGTTAAATCCATATTTATCCATATTAAACTGAATCAGATAACATCTGGAAATCTACATTTAAAAGTCAGGGAATAAACGCTGGAAGGGGACAATGTGGCATAGCTTCTCAAATGAAGACGCAGATATGTTAGAGTTTCTCAAGTTGAATGGGTCTTTTGGTGATGATTGAGGATCATGTCAGGAATGAAGGAGTCTGGGCCTTGCAAGAGCAACAAATCCTTATAAAAGTACCAGCTGTGATGTTCATTGTTGCATTTACCAGAATTTCTGTTTGTCCTCTCCTGGGTAGATATATAAAAGCCATATCCTGGTCACGCTCTCAGACTATCTAACCTGATTTGATCCCTAGGTAAACGTCACCATTCTCCAGCTTCGGAGTGAAAAGTCTTTTGATGATTTTCACCCAGTTGTGCTGACCTGATCTTGGGAGACTGGGGACAAGAACCCCCAAATTTATTCACATACATGAAGATGCAAGTGGAGATTTCAAAACTTGACTCTGAAATGCTGCTGATCATTTAGCTGTCTGGGCGGGATGGAGGTAGAGACAGCTATCCCCATGATCTTCCATCCACCAGTCCAGCACTGCATACACCACCTGACTTAAATATTATTTTTACAGTTGAAAGTTATTTTTTAAATTATTTAATTTTATTTTATGTGCATTGGTGTAAGGGTGTCAGATCCCTTGGAACTGAAGTTATAGACAGTTGTGAGCTGCTATGTGGGTGCTGGGAATTGAACCAGGGTCCTCTGGAAGAAGTGCTAGTACTCCTAACCACTGAGCAATCTCTCCAATCCCCAATGAGCTATCTCTCCAGACCGAGACATAAATTTTGAACTTGATCTGCTCTCCTTATTTGTTGTTATAAAGCCAAAGATATCAGTGGAATAAGAATTATCTTTACCTCCATCCCCAAATTATTATAGATTCATATAAGGGAGCTTAAGAAGACTCCATGATTTAGAAAAATTGTTCTTCCTTGGTTTGAAGCATTAGATCAGTGGTGAACAAGGTTCATGGCTTTTAAGAAAATCACTCTCATAGACAATAGGCTCAGGATGTCACCTTCCCCAAGAACAAAAAAATTCTCTGATATTTGACAGCAATGCTCCCACTCCCCCAATCTAAACTGAAATTGAAAGCTTAAGAAACTCTTATCTTTAAAGTCTGAGTCAGAAAACAAAAAACAAAAAACCCACAATATCCCCAAACCCTTTTTTTTTTTTACCTATTTCTTTAATGTGCTTGCTAATTTATGCTTATGACAATGCAAAAGTGATGTTTTACAATGTGGAAATTTTGTGAAGGCAGGCTAGAGAGGCCAGAGCAGAAAGAATTCTTTCTGGTATAGCCGTAAGGAAAAGCTTCCCGGCGATGGACTTTGAATTGGATTTTATAGTATTTACAGGATCAACTAAGTCATACAAAGATGAGGATATGTAGAGGAGAAGGCTGTGAAATTTTATTGGAGTATGAGTAACTCTGTTTTCTCATAGGTGTTGTTGCCTAACCATCATGTTACATAAAATGATCAGGAGAAAAAGCCTTCTCAAGATAAAATTTAATATCTCACATTTTTCCTTGCTAAGAAGGGATGTAAATATAGCGTGATCCTTATATTTTTAAGTCTTGACTTTTGAAAAGTGATTCATCTATAAAGCAGTTCTATGAGGTTTTCTTCTTTTTCCCTTAATGGACAATTTTTCAACTCTCAATCTAAAATTTCTAGTCAACCTTATAGATCACTTGGTATGTAAAGAAAAGGAAATTATTTGAACAATTTTACTGCTCAAGTTGCAGAAAACAAAGTAATTAAACTCAAAAATGTGTTCTCTTTAAACCATTGTATATGTAATCATTGTGGAAGAAGATTTCTGAAGTCTACGCCAACAGTGTTAACTTTATTCTGCATTTATTTGGAGTCTTTTTTAGTTTTTGTCAGTTTATGTCAGCATCTAGGGGGAAGAATGCTGCTTATTTCTTTGCATATATTTGTATTGTCAAGTACACAGAACATGCTTATTAATATTAGATGAATTTAAAGAGGAGGAGGGGAGGAGGGAGGTAATGAAAGTAAAATAGAAAGAAGAAAAACACGAGGAATAGAAAGGAACGGCAGGAAGGAGAGAAAATATATGGATTGATTGGTCATGGTAGTGTGAAGGAGAAAATCTAAAACTGGGGATGGGGATCAAATAGAGAAAAGAAAGAATTGAAATGATATGTTAGGTGTGGTGGCACACATCTTTTTTTATTTTATTTTATTGAGCTATACAGTTTTCTCTGCTCCCCTCCCTGCCTTTACCCTCCTCCTCAACCCTCTCCCATGGTCCCCATGCTCCCAACTTACTTAGGAGATCTTGTCTTTTTCTACTTCCCATGTAGATTAGACCCATGTATGTCTCTCTTAGGGTCCTCATTGTTGTCTAGGTTCTCTGAGATTGTGAGTTGTAGGCTGGTTTTCTTTGCTTTATATCTAAAAGCCACTTATGAGTGAGTACATATGATAATTGTCTTTCTGGGTCTGGGTAACCTCACTCAATATGATGTTTTCTAGCTCCATCCATTTGCCTGCAACTTTCAAGATGTCATTATTTTTTTCTTCTGTGTAGTACATTGTGTAAATGTACCACATTTTCCTTATCCATTCTTCAGTCGAGGAGCATTTAGGTTGTTTCCAGGTTCTGGCTATGACAGATAAATGCTGCTATGAACATAGCTGAGCATATGTCCTTGTGGAACGATTGAGCATCCTTTGGATATATACCCAAAAGTGGTATTACTGGGTCTTGAGGAAGATTGTTTCCTAATTTTCAGAGAAATCGCCATACTGATATCCAAAGGGTCTGTACCAGCTTACATTCCCACCAGCAATGCAGGAGTGTTCCCTTTACCCCTCATCCTCTCCAGGATAAGTTGTCCTCAGTGCTTTTGATATTGGCCATTCTTACAGGTGTAAGATGGAATGTCAGAGTTGTTTTGATTTATATTTCTCTGATGACTAAGGATGTTGAACATTTCCTTAAGTGTCTTTCAGCCATTTTAGATTCCTCTGTTGAGAATTCTCTGTTTAGGTCTGTACTCCATTTTTTTATTGAATTATTTGTTCTTTTGATGACCAATTTCTTGAGTTCTTTGTATATTTTGGAGATCAGACTTCTGTCTGATGTGGGGTTAGTGAAGATCTTTTCTCATTCTGTAGGCTGCCATTTTATCTTGTTGACCATGTCCTTTGCTTTACGGAAACTTTTCAGTTTCAGGAGGTCCCATTTATTAAATGTTTCTCTCAGTGTCTGCTACTGGGGTTATATTTAGGAAGTGGTTTCCTGTGGATGGTGCACATCTTTAATCCCAGTACTCAAGAGGCAGAGACAGGCAAATCTCTGTGAGTTTGGGGCCAGCCTGATCTATAAAGTGAGTTATAGGGAAACCACAGCTACTACACAAAGAAACAATGTTTTGAAAAACAAAAAACAAACAATTGACATGGTAGAAAGTGGAGTATTTAAAAGAATTTTCTAAAATATAATGTTCAGAACTTGAGAACTGGTTATAAAATAATTGAAGAGAAATGATCAGACAAGTCGCAAGTATTAAGTTGATTCCTTATTTGTTTGTTTAGGGTTTATGCATCTGTTTATTCGGTTGTTTGTTTGTTTCATGTGGCCCAGAATGACTACGGACTTGAGCTCAGGATGATCTGGAGCTCCTGATGCTCCTACCTCATGGTGCTAGAATTACAGGCAGGCACCACCAGTCCCAGCTCATTCCGCTCTGGAGATCAAACAGGGCTCTCTGCATGCTAGGGCGAGAACTCTACCCATTCTCAGTCCTCATCCTCTTAAGTTTGTTTTCCAATGTTCAGTGACTAAGAGAACAACAGTGTCCAAATGAGATAAGGAAACAGGGCATTGAGTACAGTATTTGCATAATGTAATTTGTGTATTTGAGGCTTAGAGGGCATCAACAGGAAGAAGAAAAAACAGGGTGACTATTCTAAATGTAAAAACAGACACATCCACTGAATTAACAGATGGCTTGAGGGTGGAAGCGATCTTCAGGCCAATATCAAGAACCCAAGAGTGTATGGAGAAATGCATGGAGGTGTTTTCTACATGTGGAGATAGAATAAGAGAAGAAAGTGATGGAAATTTCCTAAAAGACCGAAAATATCACAAGAGCAAAGTATTCAGGAAGGGAAGAAAAAAACACTTGCTAGGAGGAGAGAACAACATCTAGAAAATATACGCAGATTGGCAGCAGATAACACCAAAATCCGACATTGTCCTGGGGAAGTCTGGCCATGGATGGAAAGGAGAGATGATAGTATTCCTTGAATGAGATATGTGTGTTTACAATTTGTGAAATTCTTAAACTTGGAAACTACAGTCATTTTAGGGGAGAAGGCAAAGCAATCTGAACCGAAAACTCTGCTTTTCAGAATTAAATCAGGCAGAAGTCCTGGAGACTACGTCCCAGTGGCCAAGGTCAGGTCCAGTGTTAAGGGATCTCCTTACTTACATCACAAATAGAAGTCTACAGTCCTAAGATCTTTAGGTAGCCAGAATGAGTTTTAACATTGCTTTTGTGTGAGAGAAGTTCTACAACAGACACTTGCATCTTTTGGGTGGAATCATGAACAGTTGATATTTAGCAAAAAAGCAGAAGAATCAGACATTGCCTCTTAGGAGAGGCTAAAGAATTTGGATAGGTTATGTGTTGTCGATGGAAATAGAGCTGCTTTTCAAAGCAAATCATTGATATTTTTATTCCTGGTGTTTGCCATTAATTAAAACACCCATTCAAAAAAAAAGTTTTAGAATATACACAGTTTTGTAGAAAAAGGAAAAAAAAAAGAGTGGTCCAAGACTTCTTATATTCCTCCCTCTTCAGAGATGATTATGTTCTCAGCCATATCTGCACGAAAGAAAGAAGAATAATTGATTCTGAAGAACTCTATACAGGCAGCATTTTCTGGTTATATTTTTCAGTCTTCATTCAGTGACATGTTGAAGTTATTGATAGAATCTCAGAAATAGCATTCTCCTCCATTGCATTGTTGTATGGGAATGGTTGTTGATTGGTTTGGGAAGAAAAGTGTTTCCACATAAATAGGTCCAGCACGTTTGTTCCTGGGGGGGACAAATAAGGATGTTGTAAAAAGGAATAAGCAGAAAATGGAGGTATTGTGTGTGGCAAGCTAGTCAGCAAAAGAATGAGAATTTGATTGTATTGACCCATTGTTGGGTGACGTCAGAGTCATCAGAGTCACCCAGAATTTTTAGATTGAACTCTTTGCCGACTTCT
The DNA here is from genome assembly GCA_004026605.1 of Ondatra zibethicus. Classification (NCBI taxonomy): domain Eukaryota; kingdom Metazoa; phylum Chordata; class Mammalia; order Rodentia; family Cricetidae; genus Ondatra; species Ondatra zibethicus. The sequence continues at coordinate 100,363 of PVIU01005814.1, forward strand.
CTTGTTTAACCATCTGTTTTCTCTTCGTTTGCACTTGAGTTAAAAATGTAAATCTGGTAATTTTGGCAGGAAAATCAGTTTTATTTGTACCAGCAGCCACACAACTGTACCTTTATCTGTCACCCAGAAAAGAATCCTATCCCTTATATGTAATTACTATCTTTGGCCTTGTGTTTCAGTTAATGTACTGTTCTGATGAAATGAGGTCTCAGAGGACCCAAGAGGCTACGCAATGCACTAAATTCTGCTTGCAAATGTTGTAATATTTGTTTATTTAATGCATAACCCATTAAATCAAAATGACACAAGTAGCCGAGGAAGAGGTGAGGGGACCGACAGGATCATTTTAGACTGTGTTTCACTGGGAGGATGCCTTCTGCAAATGCATGTTAATCACAGAATCAAAATAAACACACTTAATTGAACAGTATTCAGATCAATAAAATCATTGACTGAGTACCACTGGTGCTCACTTGAGGTAAACAAGTGATTTAATAGTCTCTACTTCCTTCAGGCCTCTTTGGTGTGGCCATCAATAGCGTACTCTTAAATCGGAACTGGCAGTGACCAAAAGGCCTTCATCAAGCAACCCATCTTGACCTCCTAAGGTGCATTATTACTTGGTGCCTTGTAAGCCACTTTGAGTTTCTTTTTGTCTGTGTTATAATCATTGTTATGTAATTTCAAGCTCTTAGGCAAAACATTTGCAAACACACACACACACACAAATCTTTTATTTCCATAAATTCATGAATAAAAACTGTCACTTTCAATTTAAGCTGCTTATACCTTTTATAGTTAGTGCTTTTATTTGCAGTGTGGGATGGTAGAGAAACATGAATGTTTGAAAGTTGAAAGGATGTAATATCAAGTTTGATACTGACATGGTCGCAGATTTCAGCCTTTCTTCAATCTTGTAGACAGAGCCATGCTTTGACTCCCCAGTGAAGCACTGAACTCTTAGAGAACTTTCGAACCTGTGTAGCCATCGCTCGCGTCGATGCTGCACATGTGAATGTCATGCTGTAGACTATATGCTAAACCACATGGAGAATGGAGCTCTGTTTTGACTCTGTTTGCAAATACAGTTGTTTTTTTGCTGGTGTTTTAATGTAAGCATATTTTAGGGCACATGAAACTCAGTAGTGAGCAACTGAATTAATTTTAAAATTTCCAGCTATGTTCCTGGAGGAGGAATCCGTGCAGGCTAAGCAGAATCTGATAAAGGAACATGTTACTAAGTAGGTCAGAGCAAGGGTGAGTTTTGTCAATTCTGTTTTATCTGAGGAAGTTAGGTATCACTAACCAGCAATGGGCATGTTGTCCACAGAACTGTTCAGGTACTTTAGGAGTATTAGGATAGGGGAATCTAGAGATTTTGATTTGTGTTTCGCAGACTATGAAGTGTTGGTGTCTCATTTTCAAATCCTTTGTGATTTCCTCCATGAAAGACTTAGGTCCTTTTTATTTAAAGTGTGAATGACTGTTTACAGTGGACCTTTTCACTGTTTAACAGTCATAAATTTGAGCTTCTATGCTTTTCCTTTGATCTTTCTGACCATACCTTGGCCATTATAAATTCAATGCTGGTTTTTATGTTATGACTTTCTTTGCTGTTAGTGAAGCATAAACTCTTTGGGTAGAGTCATGATCCCTAAAGATGTGTTTGTTACTTTAGGCTTATGTTAGAGTAAATAAGAATTTCTGTATCTCCTATGCATTGCTAAATGGTTAATGAGATATAGATGCTCTTGTTTCACCTACTTATTTCTCAACATGAGTCTGGCAATATAAACTTGGAAAATGCTTCCTTTCTGATGCCCAATCTAGTCTTAGAACTCATGTTTCCTGTGTTTAAGGACACAGTAATTGTGATGTAAGCTTTCAGTCTCCTTTCAATCTGAATGCCCTTCTGTCTTTTAGGAAACAACTGTTCATCTTTGAAGTGCAGTCTAAAAGCTGAGCTCTTCTAGGGTGTCAATTTCACTGTTATAAGCTTGAGCCTTAGACATTGATCAACATACTAGAGACCAGCATCTTGATTTTCAGTAACAGGAAGAAATGGATGTTGGTGGAAAACACCTATTTTGTTCTTAGCACATTATTATGCCAAAAGTGTCCAAATATGTTTGAAAACAAATAATTTTTATTTGTCTGGGTCTAGTTTTCTTTTTCTTCCATCCTTTCTTTTTTATCTTTTTTTGAAGTGATTAACTTAAAACAATAGACTTATGCAGAATAGTGGCTGTGTCACAGGCCAAGTCTGTGTTTTGCATTTTTTTTTTTTGCTTTCCTTTTTAAGGCCCTAATATAAAAGTGTTATTTGGAAAGTTGTTCACTTGTTTTACCAACTTTACATAGTTTTGCAAAATATATGTGGATATATAGTTTCATCTTAACTTTTACACCTGAAGATGATGATTTCTTCTTTTTTAAATTTTTTATTTTTCCATTCAAAAATTGACCCTTCCTCCCCTTCTCTCATTCCCCTCCTGCTCCCCCACCAACCCTCTTCCCTCCCCCTCCATCCTTAAGAGAGGGCAGGGTACCCTGACCTGTGGGAAGTCCAAGGCCCTCCCCCCTCCATCCCGGCCTAGGAAGGTGTGCATCCAAGTAAACTAAGGTCCCAAAAAGCCAATACATGCAGAAGAGACAGATCCCAGTGCTATTATCCATGGCTTCTCAGTCCATCCCCTTTGGCAGCCACATTTAGTGAGTCCGGTTTGATCATATGCTCATTCAGTCCTGGTCCAGCTGGATTTGATGAGCTCCCATTAGATCAGGCACACTGTCTCAGTGGATGGACCAACCCCTCGTGGTCCTGACTTCCTTGCTCATCTTTTCCCACCTTCTGCTCTTCAACTGGACCTTGGGAGCTCAGTCCATTGCTCTGATGTGGCTGTGGGTCTCTGTCTCTATCTCCATCCAGCGGACGGAATTTCTATGGTGATATTCAAGATATTCATCAGTGTGACTATGGGACAAGGCCAGTTCAGGCCCCTCTCCTCTGCTGCCCAAGGACCTAGCTGGGGACATCCCCATGAACACCTGGGATCCCCTCTAGAGCCAAGTCTCTTGCTCACCCTAAAATGGCTCCCTTAATGTAGATATCTTCTTCTCTGCTCCAATATCTGCCCTTCCTCCATCTCCACCCTCCAACTCCTCCCAGCTCTCTGACATTAAAATTGTAAATAACCCAATTAAAAAATGGGGTAATGATCTGAACAGAGAATTCTCAACAGAAGTTCAAATAGCCAAAAGATACTCAAGGTCATGTTCAACTTCCTTAGCAATCAGGGAAATGTAAATCAAAACAACTTTGAGATACCATCTTACACCTGTCAGAATGGCTAAAATCAAAAACACCAAGGATAGCCTATGCTGGAGAGGATGTGGAGTAAGGGGAACACTCATCCATTACCGGTGCAATGCAAACTTGTGCAACCACTTTGGAAATCAGTGTGGCGGTTTCTCAGGAAATTGGGAATCAACCTACCTCAGGATCCAGCAATACCACTCTTGGGAATATACCCAAGAGATGCCCAATCATACTACAGAAGCATTTGTTCAACTATGTTCATAGCATCATTATTTTTAATAGACAGAACCTGGAAACAACCTAGGTGCCCCTCAATGGAAGAATGGATCAAGAAAGTGTGGAATATATGCACATTAGAATACTACTCAGCAGTAAAAAACAATGGCATCTTGAATTTTGCATGGAAATGGATGGAAATAGAAAACACTATCCTTAGTGAGATAACCCGACTCAAAAAGATGAATATGGTATGTACTCACTTATTAGTGGACTCTAGCCATAAACAAAGGACATTAAGCCTATAGTTCACAACCCTAGAGAAGCCAAAGAGCAAGGTGAACCCAAAGAAAAACATATATAGATCCTCCTGGAAATTGGAAGCAAACAAGCTAGCTGGGCAAAAGTTGGGAGTACAGGGATGGAGTAGGGGAAGGGGATTGGGGGAAGGAGAAGGGAAGATGATGATTTCTTTATGCATCCCAAGAGATAACTAAATTTTTGCTAAATAATATTTTTTAATACATGTGGAAAAGTTACAATTTTGATAAAAATAAATTGTATAGGATCCAGAAGTTTTTGTAAATTGAAGTAATATCAAGGTCTTGAAATAATTTTGGAGTTTAATATCATGATCATAAAATAGTTGAATACTCTTACAGTATGAATGCACATTTATAATAAAAAATGATGTCAAAATGAAGTAACGTAGTCTCAGTAGGAAGCATCCACGGATGATAGGAACCTCTGACAACCTACTGAGTACAGCACTGGGCATGTCCAGCACCGTATCTGTTTCTTTAGCCTCGATAGTGGCTTATGGTATTGTATCCTTGCACGATTCAGTTCTCAGGGAAGTTTTCCATCTGGTTACAATCCAAGTTATGTTGCTGTTTAATGTGTAAATTCCTTTCAAAAGTAAATCTAAGCAAAATGAACCAAACAAGCAATACTCTCTTTCTGTTTTATGGTAGAAAATCCTAATCTGGATCCTCCTGTAACCATTGTTTTCAAAACTTCAGTTTCTTGAAGTACTTGTTATTATTAGTAGTAGTAGCATTAGTATTTTCACTTAAAAGTATAGAGAAAGATATCTTGGGATACCTTGGATAGTTATTCTATTTTGGATAGGAAAATCTTTGTCCCAAATATATAAAATAAGTATTGGTTTAAAAAATATTTTCTTAATAAATCAGAAATAACATTTTCTCATCAGATATGATAAAATGAAAAATTTTTACATGTGAAAATATAGAGGTTAAGAAGAAACTCGTATTAAGAAAATACATTTAAGAAAATCAAGTAGATTCTGGTGAATTGCTTTTGAAACAGGCCTTTCACCTGTACTGGGCTGTGGGCATGGGCAGCATGCCATGACCTGTGGCCAGTAACTGGCGGGGGATGCTGACAGTTAGGCTATTGGCAAGCTGATTCTGACCCATGTAAGCGCAAACCTCACCATACTACATTTTTTTTCTTTGCAAAGTCTTTAAAACAACAAACAAGAAAAACCTCTTCGATGTGTGATATATTTGTAGAGTTTGTATTTTTCTTGCAATTCACTTTTATTTTTCAAAGGAAAATGATAACTAAACTGATGGTAAGTTCTGAAACCAAGACTAACAAAATTTTCAGCATCTAGCAAATTCCCCTCTATATTTAGTTCTCAAGAGTTATCCGCATGAAGAATTGCATAACTGTAAACACCACAGAGAAAAAAAAAAGGCCTGTTTTTTTAAGTCTAAAGTTTTTGGTTAAGACCATACTTCAGATAATGCGAATATACTCTTTTGGTTTCCGAACACCTGTCATGCATCTCTGTGTTGGTTCCTTGTGTTTAGTACTTAGCATGGTGCTTAATGCAGAATTGTATACTGACAAAATGAAAAATAAAATGTCTAGTATCTACAACTTTATTTCACAAGAAAATGTGATGTTTATTCAAGGTTCTATAATTGGATTATTTACCTATTTGTCTGTGCATGGCTCAGGTCTGTAAGTCAAAGTTGACTTGCTATATTTTAGCTGCTTCATGAATCCACACCTCTATTTTAGCCTTTTTTTTCTATTAGAAGATCTACCCCTTTGCTTCATAAATTCACTGTCTATCTGTTTTTGTTTCTACTTAATGACAAGGATTTAGAATTTTGCTTTTAGCATTATTCCTTTATTATATCATTTCTTTATTTTAAATTTCATTTTAATTACTCCAAGCTTGGAGCATTATAAAAACTTCCACTCCGGGTGTACTGTGTCCTTTATATGACTACCTACTTTATGTGATGCTATCATTTTAAAGATTTTAATCCACTGTCTCATTTATTCAAATACCTTTGCATAAACATGTCACTGGTTCTCCATTTCAACTTGCATAGAAGTTCACTTATGTGATTTGAATTCACCATTAATGTTAATGATGGTCTGCATCTATATCAGAATTTAAGCTGACAAGTGTCTGTCCTTTCTCTTGTAATCCAGATAGAAACTACTTCATTCAAGGGAACCAAGCTTTTTAAAGACTATTGGATTTTGTGACTACCACATACAGGCTCGCCTGCCAGTCCAGTGTAATATACCCTTTTCATTTACATATGAATTTCTTAATTTTATCACAAACTTTTCATTAAGTACTCATTTGCAATGTGTTGTACCAGTTGTGTGACAGTAAATTGGAATTATAGAAGAGTATCGTCAATATTTTTTCAATTTGTAGCTGAAAATATTTTTTCCAAGTAACGCTTAAGTACTTGTCCAAGGTCAAAATTTCTGTATCCTTCGATGTGGGAATCTTATTTAATCTTTATTAAAATATTTTCTTGGGGAAAATATCAGTATGTTAGGTGGCATTCAGTGTCCAGTCATTCTGAGTTATCTATTCTTTATAAGAAGCAGAGTGAGAAATCGCTATTCCTTTACACCTGGGGAGAACTTCTGGACCCGCTATTTATGTGGCCTACATGCAGAAAGGAACTGATTTTGAATTTTTAGTATGCCTGTTATATAGATAAGTGAGATGAATAAAATATATTATAGTATAAAATTATTTTCCATTTTTACTCAAATACATGTGGTTTATCTTATTATAGGTGTTTTGGGGATAGAGTCAGATTTATTGAGTTGAGTTAATTGCTAATTCAGTACAAATAAAATAATGTAAGATATTGCCAGTGCCTTCAGATGTTTTGATAGATGGTTAATTATATTGCATGAAGTTGATTGCATTGTAAGATTATACAGTCTCTGCACAGAGTCAGTAGCAAATGTGTTTTAAAACTATGTCATATATCTGGAAGCACATTAATTCTAGTTCATATTTTCTCACCAAACAGATAATGTGTCATTAATTCAGATAAGGAAAAAAAGACCCTCAGTGTTTTGTCCTCTGTTTAAAACTCTCTAAGAGCGGATATCACAATCCTCTAATGTCAGTCTGTGCTATGCTCCAAGGGGCTAACCCGTTAGTGAAGAGCCAGGACCAGGGTCTGCGATGCTTGTGGTTAGTTAAAAGCTTTCCCAGGAGATCGCTCCTGTGCAAGGAGAGCTCCTGCATTCAGGTCTAGGATGGATGCTCTATAACCACACCAACTTCATCTAAGAACTTCCTCTGGCTTTGTGAGTTCCCGTTGATACTGTTCTAGTGATAACTTTCCCATTGTAGGGACATGGTCTAGCAGTGTTGACATGCTGGATTTAGTCCTTCTCAGTGTCAGGAGAGGAATGGGTACTGTAACCTTTCATATTTGTGCAAAAGGGTTCACACCATATTCAAAATAGCCATGGAAAGAAGTAGGGTGTACCTTTCTAAGTATAGGTGTGTGTGTGTGTGTGTGTGTGTGTGTGTGTTTGTGTGCGCGCGTGCATGTGTGTGTGTGTGGGAATGCCCTATGCTAGCCTCTCCCTCCTGCCTACAGCTTCATCTTTTGACATTTTCTACTTTGTTATTTGTTAGCCAAATGTTTAAAATGTGCTGTAGATTCTGGGAATTATTTCAGTTGTACCTTACTGCTACTGTAGTTCTCCGTAAATCTTTGCCAAATATAGAGATGAACACATGAAGTGCATCATGGCAGAGCTGGAACTCAAACCCAGATCAAATCTAGACACCATCTTACTCCCTTTGGGCTAGGGGACTCATCTAAATATTTTTGAGCATTCTTTGAAAATAACAGTAAGCATGACAAAATAAAACTTCATCTTTCAAATGCACTGTATATTGTCTCTTCTTATATTAGTAATTTCTTATTTTGTCCACAAAAGACCACTCAGAGGCTTCTGGAAAACATAGGAATCTAGTTTCTTTTTTTTTTTTTTTTTTTTTTTTAGGATAACATATGCCATTTATTGGGTACTTCAGGCCTTCATTTTTGAAGGTTTTGTGCTCTTTGCCATCATTTTATTTATTTATTTATTTATTCCATACATTGTTTTGTTTTATTTTTTCCATTCAAGAACATAATTAAAGAAATAAATTTTTTTTCCTTTCTTCCCCTTCTCCCGGTCCCCTCCCACTACCTCCCCACCCCTCCTCCCTCCCCCCTCTTCCTTGAAAGAGGGCATGGTGCCCTGCCCTGTTGGAAGTCCAAGGCCCACCCCCATCCCTCCTGGCCTAGGAAGGAGTGCATTCAAAAAGACTCGGTTCTCAAAAAGTTAATACATGCAGAAGAGATAGGTCCTGGTGTCATTGTTTGTGGGTTCTCCATCTGCCAACTTTCG
>PVIU01005815.1:0-108587 GCA_004026605.1 Ondatra zibethicus
AAATAGATCTTTCACTTCCTTGGTTAGTGTTACCCCAAGATACTTTATGCTATTTGTGGCTATTGTGAAAGGTGATGTTTCTCTGATTTCCCTCTCGGTTTCTTTATCCTTTGTGTATAGGAGGGCTACTGATTTTTTTGAGTTGATTTTGTATCCTGCCACTTCACTGAAGGTATTTATCAGCTGTAGAAGTTCTTTGATACTACTATTTTGAAAAAACTCTGAGAAGTTGACTAGTCAGTTATGAGTATAAACACACAAACACACAAACTAAAACATAGGAGAAGTTTGACAATATACGTACAAAATTCCTATTACAAAACTTCTTGTTTTATAAGATATAGGCAAAAAAGATATTGTACTTTAGCATTGCAATGTGGATACAGAATAATTCCATTAGAATAAAATAAGAAGGCTGTTGTGGGAATGAGAGAGTGACTGATTCTAATTTATCCTATATTGTATAAGACAGTAGTTTCAGGCTTTGCCTTAACATGAATGACTTCATTTTATAAATAGCACTTTGCTCCACCCACACTAAGAAACCAATGCTAAGACAAAATGACTGCCCATTTTACATAGAAAATATTGTTTGTATTCTGGTTTGAGTCATGCAGCACAAAATAGATAACATATTTATGCATATACATCTATCAAAATTAATCAAGAACCCATTAATACATAAACTGACAAAAACTATATCAGAAAAATCAGACCTTTGAAGTTATTGAAGATACCACAACAATTAAGGATGCTATTTCTTACCCCTTGCCTGTATCAGATATACTGAGAGAGCCCTATCTGTTAGAGAAGGAATTTCCTCCTTGCTCTGTTCTGCACTACAATAGGCCCAAAGCAGATTCTTTATTAACTAATGGTATTTACAGCATACAGAGGTGAATCACACATTACACATGTATGTGTGCATGAGTGTGTGTTGTGAGAACTATAATATGTGTTCCAGGATTAATATTAGTAATTATGTTTGCAAGAAAATAAAGTGATTACAAAGCTCACCACTATCAACTGAAATCAGTGAACTTTATGAATAAGATATGGTAGAACCTCTGTATTCTACCTCTGTATATTAAATTCAGTTAAACTCAGGAAGTTTTTGCACTGTCTGACATAGTTAACCCTCAATAGTTCTTTACTCCAATTCAATATTTGTGTGACCTAGATCTTGAAAAACAGATTTTTATTAATTTTAAACAATATTCCAAAGAAAAGCAAATTATAAAGCTTTTCAGAAGTGTAGATTAAATATAATCATAAATTATTATTGTTTGTAACTCTTATTAAACATGTGGGTTAATACTGTGAAATTTAAGTAATTTCATTGAAATCATATCTTAATGTATTTTTAGCAGGAAAAATAGTAAAATCATTAATGTTCTTTTTTACCTAAAGTCATGAGAATGATAGCTTAGGTCAAATTAAAAGAGGAAGAAGACATAAAGACTGCTTTTCTAAAGGTAAAAAAAGTACCCTTGTTTGCCCTAAATTCTCAGAACTTTTTTCAGGCTGTGTAGCGCCCTCTTCTTTTGTCCAGTTTGGGAGGAAGAAATCCATCTCATGCTTGTCTGAACATTTATATGTTTACTGCTTTATTACTGTCCTATACATTTTCTCATTTACTTTTGTAAGCCTAAAACTTTTGGTTTCTTTTCAGGAAATTATTTGCTAGGAGCAATATAGATAAAATGAATTATAGGACTCTTATTTTTATTGGGTTTAGTCTACCTTTTTAAATAAATATATTAACCAATTCTAAATGACATCTAACAGAATTCTAATCAGAGGACAATCAATACTTTTCACATGTATCCAATATTAGGTTTCAGATATTAAAAATTTGAGTTTGTGTATCCCTGTTAGATACTATTCTTAGTCCATGAATGTTAATGTGTTTATTCATAAATTATAACTCTATGAAAAACCCTTGTAAGTCACAAATTAGCTTTTATATAACATATTTAGCACATACTTTGAATGATGGTAATTTTGCTACATTTAATGCTCAGCCAATTTTGAAAATTTGGATGTGTGAATTTCCAAAAGATTCAAATAGACGACAATGTATGAATTACATAATATTAACAGCTAATATTAAATATTCTGAAACAGAGAGTTTTAAATAGTTTTTTTATATTGTGCCTATCAGATTAACTACTTTAACTAATGGAGCCTAGGTTTTATTGGCATCATGTAATAGTGAGAGTTAAGTAAATTATTTTGAAATTAAGACAATATGCAAATTTATCTTCAATAACACTACAGATGTTTTAATATTATGAATTTATATTTCACTTGGTGCATTTCTGAGCTTTATCTTTTATAAATTGCTTTCACATGACACATTCTGCAAAATAAAACTTAATCTCTGAAGTCCCAAACTACTGTTGATTAAATTTAAAATGAGAACTTTTAAAATTATAATTTTGAATTTTAAGTTAATTTCAAGAAATTTCTTCATACTCTAGAGAGTGTGATCTACATTTGTTTGAGTTATTTGTATGCATGGGTATACACATGCTGGGAGCCAGTCTTTGATGTTAATTATTGTCATAGTTAGTGTCTTCATTTGCTGCGATGAGAAACCATAACCCCAGCAACATGAAGAGGAAAGGGTTTAGTTTGTTTTAGCTTCCACATCACTGTTCATCATTAAAGGAAATTAGGTCTGAAATTCAAATCACACAGGAAGCTGGAAGCAGGACCTGTTGCAGAGACCCTTGAGGATTCCTGTTTACTTGGTTCTTCTCCGTGGCTTGCTCAGTCTGCTTTCTTACAGAACCCAGTACCACCAGTCGGGGCTGGGCATATCCATCGTGGACTGCCTCCTCAATCCCATCCATCGTTAAGAAAATGCACTGCAGGCTTGTCTGAAGCCTAATCTTATGGAGACATTTTATTATTTATTTTTTTTATTTTTCAACTGAGGTTCTTTTTTCTCAGATGACTATATTTTGTGTCAAATTAACATAAAACTATCCAGCATAGGCATAAACCTCAATTACTCTGCACCTTAGCTATTGTGTCAGAGTTTTGAGTTTTACCCACAGTTTACCTACACTTTTGTTCATTTTCACGGGGAGATGTAACCAAAATTCTACTAACCCTGTATAGGGAGCTGATGAACAACTTAGGTAAGGATATTACCAAAGATCAACTTGGTGAATCAATGAGTTTGGGGGTTTTACTTATAGGGGTATGAGTGAGCGGTTACTTATAGGCCTATCAACCACCCAAAAATAGCAGCTCCTGAAAGTACATCCCAGCATTGGAAGAAACTTAATAAAGCTTGGATTCTGAAGGTCTCTGCACAACTTGCCTGATGTTGGAGAAGTGACAAGATCTCAGGAATTCTTACTTCTCATATGTCTTTGAATTTTCGGAAACCCATGAGTTGCTCACTCTCAGAGTCTCAAGCAGCCCTACCTTTAAAATACTCCGAGTCTTCAAGAATTCCCTCTTGAAGCTCTAGCTTGCCTCCACAAAGAAATGGCTTGGCTCTTGAAATCTTCATACCACTGTGGCTCAGCTAATGAGCTTTTCCTGCTTCAGTCATTCTCCTGTCTCCAACCACTCCATGCTGGGTTTACAGGTGCTTGCTGATGCACCTGTCTTTTGCTATTGTGCATGGTAAGAAATTTTCCAACTGAAAATTAGCTTCAACCACAATGTAGACATTTTGTGTTGCTTTTCTGATTTACAGTCTTAAAATTGAGAAATAAATGTATTGACCTTTAATGTTATCTCTTCCCTTATTACACATGAATCAGTTTTATAAATCTGTGTCTAAACCTACAGCAAGATTTTATGAATGCAAGAACTTTGATATCACATATACCTATTTTCTAGGTATATGTTAATAAATTTATCAGAATCTGTATACAGTGTTATATTAACTAAATTTTGGCTCTAAGTGCTTATTTAACATTGTGGTTACTACAGTTAAAATGCTATTAATCTTCTTCATAAGGACATCTCATTGCATAAGAACCTAAGGAGATATTGAGACACATGTACATTTTTATAATTTCTTATCTTCTATAAATAAAACTTTCATTTCCTTCTAATTATTTTTTAAGTAATTACTACTAGAATTTTATTTTACTTCTAATGATTTTAACAATATTCTAAAAACTGTTGATATATTTCCTAGACCAAAGATAAATATTCAAAGTTAATAACATTATATAACCATGGTTTCAGTGACATGGTTCATGGGGAGATGTGAAGAAATGATTTCTCAACCAGATAGGGAAGTGATGACAGACAGCTGTTTCATGAATTCCACTTCCACACTTATGGAATTCCTCTATCTCACATAGGCTAGAGATTTGTTGTACACTGCACAGCTTAAAGGCAGCTCAAAAGGTTAGAACATGTTTTTACCATTGGTTCATTTACTCTAAGTCTTTTACAGGCATTTCAGCTGGTCTCTTTTTCTTCAAGGAAGTTCATCTTGTTCTTGGTTTTTTAGGCCATTTTGCTTCTTCCAGTTGGTTTGGCTTTTCTTAGCAACTTCTCTCATCAGTCTTTACTATTTATGTCCTCTTTGGGAAAGAGAGGCTTTCTTAATCTGTTCTGTTTCAGGTACTTCCTGAAGCTTATTATGAGTTGTTACTTCCTATTTTAAGGAACTTCCTTTCAGTATAGAACATTTCCTCCACCTGGAAACATTCTATATTAAAATATTATGTTGTTCCTTCTGCCTTTTTATGTCACATGTTATGAGAAGTTCCTTTCTAAGAAAGAGGCTTTTAACCTTGGAAGAAACTGTTTCACCATACATGGAAACAACAATGAGTGTCACATACCTGAGAATTTTTGCAAAACAACTATCAGTGCTACTTTTTGTATAAGTAACACATGTGGGAATAGGTTAATTTTGTATCATTATATAAAAAGAAAATAAAGGCTAATGACCACATATTTATTATATTGAGTTATGAATCCTATAACATAAAGGTATGTATGGCATGAATGAATAATTATATTATACAGTTATAAACACACATAAAAGGACACTTAACTACCTGGTATATATGAAGAAGTGACATCAGGCTGGTCCAAAAAAAATTGTGAAGAACTGTAAAGCAGTCTCTGGAAATCTGTGCATTGCTTAAATGAGGATGCAACATATGTATCATAGCAGAATGTATCATATGATTATCCATATTTTTCTTTTTCTGATCTTTGAATATCCTTCAGTTAAGACAGGATCATATGATTATAGTCTAGCAAATTAAAAACAGAATTGAAATTTTAGTATAAATTTTAAGCTAGGGCTTCTTTTATATTTCCTATTCCATTTCCTGTATATTTTTTTCTTTCACAGCTTAACTTTTCCTATTATGCTTTTTCATTCTGGGATTCAACTTTACTTTTCCAAACATCCTATGGAATTTAAAAGCTGCTATGCTCATTATGCATTCCTCTAAATTTCTAGTTTAAACCCCCACCTGTATAAAAATTTAACCTTTATAAACATGTGTCTTAGACCTGCCATATTATTTCTTTCTATTTTACTTGTCCTTTTTTTATAAAGTTTTCAACAAATATTTTGACCTGACCTGCATATTAGGTCTTAATTTATATTTTGTTGTGATAAAATGTGTGTCAAAAAGTAACTTGGCAATAAAAGAATCTGTTTCAATTTTTTAAATTATATTTATTTATTTTATTCATTTTATATTTCAACCACAGTTTTCCCTCCTACCCCTCCTCCTGTCACTCCTTACCTCACCACCAGCCTACACCCTATCCAGCCTACCAAAGGGTAAGGTCTCTCAATGAGAGTCAAAACAGCCTGGCACATTAACTTGAGGCAGAACCAAGCCCCTCCTGACTGCATCAAGGCTAAGAAAGGTATCCCAAAAATGGGATAATAATGGGTTCCAAAAAGCTAGGTCATGCACCAGGGACTGCTCCTGGTTCCACTACTAGAGACCCTCTAACAGACCAAGCTACACAATTGTCTCCCATATGCTTCCTTGCGGGCTCCGCAGTTATAGGTCTAGAGTTTGTACCTTCCCAGGAGCTTTGTTCATCTGTTTCTGTAAATTTCCCCTTCATGACTTGACTTCCCCACCTTGATCATATAATCCCTCCTCCCTCTCTTTAGTTGGATTTGCTACAATCCACACATTATACAGCTGAGTCATCTTTCCACGAGTGACTTATCAGAACCAAGAATCTTGTAAAGGCTATACCAAAAGGGAAGGCTTGTTGGCGTTATTGCTTTGTGAGTAAAGAGGTTATCCTCTGCTATAGATGTTTCACTGTAGTTGACTTCCTCTTCTGTTACATATTTGGGAATTAATTCCGTAGTTCAGAACAGTTTCCAACTGTCAAGCCTTGTTCCTCTCTCCTATGTAAGCCCAGAGATCTGCCTTCCTGCAATTACCTTTAGCAGCAGACATTTGATATATTCACAGACCTCCAAAGACACAGAATTACTATCTTCCCAAAGTTGCTGTTCGGGTTTTACCCCACTTAAAAGATTCGTAACTCCTTATGCTCACTTTCACCTAAGTTTGCTGATGATTTTGTTCAGGAAATTTATAGCTTGTGTTTTACTCTCAAGGACATCAGAAGAGATCTGGGCCACAGAGCCACAACACCCGTGACTAGAACAGCTGATAACAGCATACCCCAGAACTGATAATTTAGAGACTTGGGTCCCCATTTTATTTCTACGACCTAGAGCAAAACTCCAGACTCAGCTCCATAGAACCTGCAGTGTCTGGTGTATATGATAACTTGTCAAGAACGATCAGCTTCCCACTGACTCTTCAAGGTTGCCTGGCTATCTTGTAGCTTCTATGCTTTCTGGAATAAAAGAGGCAGAACACTGATTTAAAAATCTGTGCCCAATTCATAATTTTACTGAAAATAAACCTTATTAACCATCTAAAAATGTAACAAGGCACACTAAACTTCCCTCCTAGAATTCACTGTTAAATTCCTTTTTAAACTGTCACCATTAAGGAGTTCATTGGATGTGCACGAATTTTTTTTTTTTGTGTGTGTGTGTGTGTGTGTGTGTGTGTGTGTGAAAACCATTTTCTATGGGGCAAAATAATTCTGGCTCTGGAACCTGCTAGGGCTGGGAAATTGCTAATTTTAGGGTATATATGACTGGGAACATTTGTAATGTGTAGAATGATGTAGAACTAAGAATGACGTACAACAAGAAGGAGCAATGAGAAATGATGGATTAGACAGAAGAATAAAGAATTATGGATAGATGGAATCTGTTGTCAGTAGATATCTTTACTTTCAGATTTTTAGACCCCCCTCCATTTAGTGCATCCTCATGTCTTTAATTGAACCCTGAATTGAAGTCCTAAATGCTAGAAATTTAAGAACCCCCATTATGGATTCTTGGAGCTTGGGCTGGTACTTAACTGTGGATCTCTGCATCTAGTCCATCTGTTACTGAATAAAGGCTGCTTTATGATGACAATTAGGGGAGTCAACAATATGATTACAGGAGAAGGCCAGTTCAGGCACCCTCTCCACTTTTGTTAGAGATTTTATAACTTACGTTGGAGAGGATGTTAAGTAAGGGGAACGTTCCTTCATTGCTGGTGGAAGTGCAAATTTGCAGTTATCTTGGAAATAAATGTGGCTAGTATTCAGAAAATTGGGAATCAATGTACCTCAAGACACAGTGATAACCCTCTTGGGTATATACCCAAAGGATGCTCAACCATCCCAAAAGGACACTTGCTCAACAATGATCATAGCAGTATTATTCTTTATGGCCAGAACTTAGAAACAACCTACATGCCCCACAACTGAAGAATAGATAAAGAAAACGTGGTATATCTACACAATGGGGCCATTATGAGGTTAGGGAGAAATCTGATACTAGGGAAATTCCTAGATTTGTTTCATTTTATACCTTACAACCCACTATTAGGAGATAGGAGCTCAAGGAAGGATTCTTGAGGAAGAAACTAAAGCACAGACATGGAGTAATACTGTCTCATTCCTTACTTCCCATTTCTATATTCCAGGACCGTTTGCTTAAGGATGGTACCTTCCATAGTGGTTGTATCCTCCCTCACCAACCATTAGTGCTGACCACAGGCCAGTCTGATGGAGGCAACTGCTCAAAGTAGGTTCCCTCTTTCTGATTATGTAAAGTTGATAACTGGTACTAATTATAAGACACTAGTTCAGATAATTATCTGGCACTCTCCTTATTGTCTTTACTTAATAATCAGTTTGACTTCAATATTGCAACTTCCATATATTTAAAACTTCATTCCCCAATGAAACATCTCTGCCTTCCATCATAAACTACTTATTTAACATCTCCAAGCAATCCATTCTGTTCTCTTAAAAGTATATATTGATCTATTTGCTTTTCTAATATCTCTGTCATTAAATTAAATGAATGCTGTGTAAGCACAGTGATTAAGCTTGTCATTCATTTTTATTTAAACTACATATCACATGGTTAAACAGTGTTTAACACATAGGAAATAATTTCTGTTTGCTTCTAATTGGATGGTATATTGTATAGTTAACCAAACAAATGGTTTCTGTTTCTGTTTCTTGTTTGATATTAGTTCAATATCAGTTGACTATGATTGTGTTTAATGAGTATCCCCTCACAGATTACTATAAAAGGAGAAATGTTATATATATTTGATCCACTCAAAGCAGAATTTCCAGGATAGTTTTAATGTACTGAGTAGTTCAAGAATATGTCATTAAAATTTTTAATCTTTTAGCACTTCTGATGAAATACAAGAAAAAATTAATTTTTTGTATAGCAATCAAATATTTATTATACATGTATCAAAGATACTTTACAATAGTAAGAAAGATATTAAAAACATTAATTGAAACTTGGTATATTTTTTGCATTTTATTATTATATTTTCATTATTTAAAACAATTTTTAAAGAAGCTTAATATTTGTATGTCTTAACTTGAATAACATGATGCCAAATGCTTGTGGATAATGTATTAAGATATATCTTTTCAATTCCAAGTGAATTTGGTTGGAAAATAAACAGGTTAGTTGAGTAATTTTTTTTGCCAGCAGCTTCTCCAAATCCTTAAAAAAATCATTTAAAAATCAGCAATTATAAATCTGTATTAAACTTGTTATCTCAGAAAAGGCATTGATGAGTTGTTTTTAGACTTTGAAGGTTTAGTTTTCTCATAAACTTCAAAATCTCTCTTAGAGATTTAGCATGCAAACCTTTTATCAGTATTCCTTCTAAAATGCTATCTTCCAGAAGAGAGAAAGTAAAATGGTGTGTTATTTGAGAACTGTAAAAGGAATATTTTATGTCTTTATAAAGACAAAGCATTATACCACCATATATATCAGTGTGATTGAAAATTTATAGCATTTCCCTAATATGGGAAATAAAAGGTAGAAATGCTGCTGTTGTATCTGAGTATATATTAAATATACCCCACATAAAAAGCCACAGTCCTACCTAGAGATAACAGAGTAACATTTTTCTTCATTTCCTCTATAGGCATGGTAGTTAAAACATTTTGTGGCAGTTCTAACCTTTTTTGTTTGTGTGTTTATTTTGCTTTGCTTCATTTGTTTTTTTCTAGACAATGTTTCTTTGTGTAACAACACTCTATCCTGGAATTGGCTTTGTATACCAGGCTAGCCTTAGAGTCACAAAGATCCACCTGTGAGTGCTGAGATTAAAGGTGTGGGCCAACACTGCCTATTTTAACTTTACAAAAAATGATTTAATATATTTTGCTTCACTTAACTTATATAAAGGCATAAATCTACAGATTTTATAGAAATTTTATTTTCAGAGTTTCTACTAATATTGTGAATACACTTTTCTCTTTCTTTAAAATATGCATAAATTTTACAAGAAAAATGTCAAAAATGGAGGAGCTACTCATATATATGGAGGTCACATAGAAACATTGGAAGTTATAATTCTTTCCACCCCAATAAAATGAATGACTAGCAAGTTCTCTATAGTCTTCTAGAAAGTCAAAGTCTGTGCTTCTCACATGAAAGTCCCTGAAAGGAAATCACCAAGGAAGCAAATATTCATGTCTTCCTTATACTTCTATTGCTCCTCCCATGCTTGATTCTCCCATGAGAGATATGAAGGATTTTAGCTGTAGAGAGAAATTTCTGTCCCATCTGGTTCCATATATGTTCAGTTCAAAGAAACACACACAAGCTTGTATTACTTATAAACTGTTTGACCTATTAGCTCAGGC
Organism: Ondatra zibethicus; assembly: GCA_004026605.1. NCBI lineage: Eukaryota > Metazoa > Chordata > Mammalia > Rodentia > Cricetidae > Ondatra > Ondatra zibethicus. Next base: position 10,243 of record PVIU01005815.1, read on the forward strand.
TTATTATTCACTAGCTCTTACAACTAAAATTAACCCATAATTATTGTCTTTGTCTAGCCATGTGGCTTGGTACATTTTCTCAGTGAGGCATTCTCAAATTTCTTCCTCTGCATCTGCCTGGCAACTGACTCTCTGCCTTTCCTCTTCTCAGAATTCTTCTAGTCTGGTTATCCCACCTAGGCTTCCTGCCTGGCTACTGAACAATTAGCATTTTATTAAACTAATATGAGCAATAACTCGCTAAAGTGTAAGAAGCATTATGACACAGAATTTAACATCATGTGTAATCAATCTCAAGTTTTCCCTGGCAAGAGAGCTAGCAAGTTGACTCTGTTTCTGGAGTTTCTGGCACAGTTGTTGGTCCCACTACTGTGATGATCAATAAATCATTGTATCCAAATGCAAATATCTGTGGATTTGTCTTCTTTTTCCTTGCAGTGCTAGGCTAAGACTGTAGTGGAAGAAGGGCCTCTTGTTTGTTCCCAGATCTTAGCCCAGAAATAATCACACAGAAACTGTATTAATTAAATCACTGCTTGGCCCATTAGCTCTAGCTTCTTATTGGCTAACTCATATTAATTTAACCCATCTCTATTAATCTGTGTATCACCACTGGCTGTGACTTACCGGGTGAAGTTCCCAGTGTCTGTCTCTGGCAGGCTACATGGCTTCTCTCTAACTCAGCCTTCCTCCTCCCATGCTATAGGTCAAGCCAGTTTCTTTGTTTATTAACCAATAAAAGAAACACATAGATTGAAGGACCTTCCATACCATAACGCCACTTAGGAGTGTATAAAGCTTTTTCAAGTGCTTAGGAGTTAAGAACTCTTTCTTTGTCTTGATATAATTGAACATTATTTTTTGTTTACTATATGTTTTTACTATGCTCAGGTTTTAAGTATCACTTAATTCCTACAGACTTTAAACACCCTAGAGAAGTATTCTTAGAAAATAGCTCTGTATGTTTTTGTGTTTGTTGTTGTTGTTGATCCCATTTCCCAAGTTTCATAATTTAAATATTTTAGTTAATTTAATTACATCTTTTTCCACTTTCCTTCCCTGTCTCCAGTCCCTCTAAACTCTTCTGCCTCAAGCCAATGTCATGCCCATAAACTCTGAATTTGAAACTTTCTTCTTCCCTTAATATTTTTGTTACATATAAATATATAAATGTATATACTGTGTATATATATTTGGGTGTGTGTGTGTAACACACACAAATTGCTTATTTTTTAGTCATTGATTCAGTACATATTGTGTCATAACATTCCACTTAGTATTAGACTCCAAATTATGGGGATCATTTTGCAGGAAGACACTAACAATCTCTCTCTAAGAGTCAGGGGAAGTACCTCTTGAGATTTTCTCCTTCTGTGTTAGACAAGCTATTGAAATTTCCATTGTTCTGATCTCGTTCATATACATAAGTGTTGAAGCAGACTTTCTGGTACTCTATTTCTTAGAATATCTCTCCCTCTTCTTCCAAGATGTTCCCTGATATTTAAATGCAGGACCAGTAAAGAGCTGTATCCTTTCTGTCTGGAACAATCATGATTTATTGGTATCTAATTGTATCTAGTCATGACTTTCTTAATGGCCTCTTTTCCCTTTAAAGAATAAGATCTTTAGTGAGAGGAAATAGCTACACTTCACTCTAGGTATACTGGTTTAAATATAGTTAAGAATTATGCTGGTGTAGAAAAGTAGCAATAATAGATTCTCTTCTAAGATTTTTGACCTCACTAGCTCTCAGAAGTTGACTAGATTTTTCATACTAGGCACTGAGTATTCTCTAAGCCCAATTAGAGAGCTACTGGTTACAACCAACATATAAGTGCCATTTATAACACCTCTTTGCTAATCTTGTTATTCTGGCAATAGTTGTGATTCATATATTGTCACAGTACATGATACTACTAATTGTTCCCCTTTTTTTACAGATTGCAAATTGTTTTCAGGCACTACATTTTGCCACTACAAATTAAAATAATATACTCCCATGAGCATAATTACGGGTATAAGAAAGGTAAATAATAGCTTTAGAATAAATTGTTCAATGATAACTAACTATAACAACTTCATTGAGAGAACATCATTTATAATGTAACCCAGAACATGTGTTGTTTTTCTTTTTTGCTCAGATATATTGATCAGTAAGTAAAAAAGCATTGAATGGCATCTCTAACAAGAAAGTATCTCTTTTCTGTTGTTTTCTCTTCTGCATTTATTTTACTAATTTATTTGGTGTGTGCATGTATGTTTGTGGGTGAGTATGTGTGTATACACATCTATTCCTCTGATGACAGATGATATGGATTATATGCATCCATCAGAACACAAACTAAAATAGTTGGTTTTCTTCTTCCACCATATGGGTTCTAAAGATCTAACTCTGGTTACCAGTCTTGCTAGCAATTGCCTTTCCCATCTGATCTGTGTCAGTAGTATAATTCTAAGTTTCTTTTTCTCTACATTAAACTTTTTTATTTATGAAAAGACTAAATTATAGATGTATGGAAGAATGTGTATGAGTGAGCAAGTGTAGACAGTAGTTTCCTGTCCCAAATGTGCAGTCCCAAATGAATACTCTGCGACTTATATTAATTGTAAATGTTCAAGCAATAACTCAGGTTTATTACTAACCAGCTCTTACATTTTAAGTTAATGCATATTCCTTATTTACACTCTATCACATGGCAGTATCTTTATAAGCATGTCATGATCATTTCTTGCATGCTCTGTATCTGGTTGTTGATTTTTCCCACTCCAACTTTCTCATTTCTATCATCCTTAATTTACAGTCATTCTGCCTATACTTCCTGCCTGGTTACTGGCCAATCAGCATTTTATTAAACCAATTGGAGTGGCAAATCTTTACAGTGTACAAGAGGATTATTCCACAGCAATCATGTCTGTTGTGTTTCATGGTTTTTTATATTGCTGTTAAAAATAGGGGAAAAATCCAAATGAGGAGCCACAAAAAAGTGACACTGTTCTGTGAACTTGCCTGTCCAAATCACTATTTTTTTTAATATTTCAAGACTGTGATTCACAAACTTGTATGTTTATATTTGCTTTCTGGGTGTCAGGAAACATTCTTGTTTCCAAGATTTTTTCATAAGTGAGCATGAGCAGGACATGTGTTAGCTTGATAAGAATATTTTGCTTTAGAAGTGCATAATGGGGTGGAGAGATGGCTGAGATTAAGAACACTGGTCCTTTCACAGGAACAGTGTTTAATTATCACCATTCAAATAGCAGCTCACAACCTTCCTTAACTTCCATTTCTGGGGCTCCCAACACCAGGTATAAGTTAGGTGGGAAAAACAACCATACAGAGAAAATAAACATATTTTTTATAGTGCATGGTGTGGAGGATTCCAGGAGTCAGTATGAAAGCTTAGAGTATGCATTACCTGACTTGGGAGTTCATACCGGGTATAGCTACCCTAGCACATTGAAAAGAGTTAGCCTAAGGCACATTGGGAAGAACTAGTCTAAGGCAACTGGCATTAAGGTTTGATTAAGACCTTTTCATGCTTAGGAAATTACTTGTGATAGAATTCATAAGATTTTGAATTTGAGAAACTACTGACCCAAATCACTTAAGGTCAGCAATGACTCTTTTTTTTTTTAAATAAACACTTGTTTTTTTATTAAAACTAAGCTTTTAATGTTTAGAAGCTTAACTTTAACTACTCAAAGCAAAACTTCAAGCCAGAGCACAGCAGTGATCAAAGACAAATTAAATTCATGTCCCAAAATTAAAGCAACTTTATTCTTACCTCTATTTAATCTCTATACCACCAAATCTGTATAATCACAGGCAACTGCAGATGAAGAGAAAAAGCTCTTCAAAGGGAAATTAAACAGATTTTGAAAGAAACATCAGTAAATATTGAGAATGACTCATACGAATGTGCTTAAATGAAGTCTCTCAATGGTTCTTGTGCTACTTTGACTGACAACGCTCCCAATATTCTGCATGTGAATTCTTGGTCCCTAATAAGTAACATTGAGCTTAGGTTTTATGAGATGTGATCTTGTTAGAGGAAGCATGTCACTAGAGTCTGGATTTGAGGTTTCAAATCCATTTATCATTTCCAGTGTGATCTCTGTTCCTGCTTTTGGTTCATAATGTGAGTTCTTAGCTCTTTTTGCTGGCAGAAAATTGCTAGGATTTTCTACCATGCGTTCATTTCCCACCTTGATATTGATGGGACCTTTTCCCTCTGAAACTTAGGCCCCAAATAAATCTTTCCTTCTGTGAATTCCCTTGGTTATGGTATTTTTATCACAGAAATAGAAATGTAGCCAGGAAACCCACTCGGCCTTCCCCAAGGGTGAGTTCCCAAGGGAAATTGTACTTTTTTTGTGTGTAAGGACACAATCATTCTCAGCACTGAGAGTAAATGATCTCTCTGCTGCCTTTCTTGGACTGGTTATATATCTCAGTGGTAGGAATACTGCCTGGCAACTACAAAGATCTGAATTCCCTCTATAACTCTGTAATACATCCACAAATAATAAAATTACAATTTTCTTTTCCTTTCTGCAGTGACCTTGACCTTCTCATTCTCTATTACTGAGATTATTCATTTATCCCGAAATACCTGTCACAGTCACAGTGGTCTCCATTTTACACCAACTAAGTGAAGGCCTGATTGATAACAGACTAGCCTTGTTCAAGAGAGACTCAGTGTATGCTAGTGTACATAAGAGCAGTATATAAAATATCATGTTTATATTCTAGATAAATAGAGCATCGTTTCACAACAAACAAGAAATATCACTAAATCGCATTCCTTTCAGTAGTTGTCCATTCTCATTCAGTGGTTTTTGTTGCTAAATCCTTATTTTTTAAAAGACTAGTACTAACTATAAAAGGTAAGGCTAGCAATCTAAATTTATGTATGTGTGACAAAATGTGTACAAAGAACCGGAGAAATACTCATAGTTTAAGAAGAAACATATATATTTGATAAGTAAAATCAAATAGAATTAATTTATAGTGAAAATTAGAATGTTTTAAAAAGAAACTATAATATCTGTTCAATATCTTTTGTTATATTAAAATTTACACATTTGTAAAAATGGTAGAAAATTCCACCATACTTCACACTTAAAATATGTAGTGGAGAAGGAGTACTTCTCACAAAACAGTGCTCTGAATTTGGAAATTTTTATGTGTTTCTGAGAAAAATATGTTCACAAAATAAACCAGTTGTTCAGCCTGATGGGTATGACGACGATTTTTAATATTTTGTCTGAATTTGAAGTCCTCATAAAAGAATAAACAATTTATCTAGTACTGCAAAGGAACAAAAACATTCTTATTTAAAGATTTTAGCAAAATTTAATTTATCTAAGAGATGAATCCCAGGAAAGTGACAAATTATTCAAAAGTGGTAGCACACTCATGTAATTCTAGATCTCAAGAGACTGAAGAAGGAAAATAATAAATTCTACATCAGCTGGACTAAATATTGAGACTTGATCTAAAAAATCTGCCAATATCATCTTGTAAAATCATAAACAAGAAGATGAAATGTAAATAAAAATATAAAACAACATAAATTAAAAAAATATTTATAAGACTAAAAGTTACTATATTGGATTTTAAAATTCGGCCTTAGACTCAATTACAATGTATTATACTAATAATGTAACCCATAATTTAACATAAGATATTTTGACGTTGGTGAACTATTATTAATTAAGGATTTTCTTCAATAAATATCAAAATCACATAAAATTATATATGTTTTTTCTCATATTTTTTTTTAAAAAATTACATTTCCTACCCTTTTCCCAGTCCTCTCCTGCAACCCCCCACCCCTCCGCCCTCCCCATGCTTCCTTAAAAGAGGGCATGGTACCCTGCCCTGTGGAAAGTCCAAGGCCCTCTCCCCTCCAACCTGGCCTAGGAAGGTGTGCATCCAAATAGACTAGGTTCCCAAAAATATAATACATGCAGAAGAGATAGATCCTAGTGTCATTGTTGATGGCTTCTCAGTTTGCCCCCATTGGCAGCCACAGTCAGAGAGTCCGGTTTGATTATATGCTCATTCAGTCCCAGTCCAGCTGGATTTGGTGAGCTCCCATTAGTTCAGGCACACTGTCTCAGTAGGTAGACCAGCCCCTAACGGTCCAAGACTTCCTTGCTCATCTTTTCCCACTTTCTGCTCTTCGACTGGACCTTGGGAGCTGAGTCCATTTCTCTGATGTGAATGTGGGTCTCTGCCTCTATCTCCATCCATCAGGTGAAATTTCTATGGTGATGACCAAGATATTCATCAATGTGACTATGGGACAAGGCTAGTTCAGGCACCCTCTCCTCTGCTGCCCAAGTACCTAGCTGGGGTCATCCCCGTGGACACCTGGGATCCTCTCTAGAGACAAGTTGCCAGTCATAAAATGACTCCCTTAATGTAGATATCTTATTCCCTTCTCCAATATCCACCTTTCCTCCATCTCCACCCTTCCACTCCCCCAAGCTCTCCCCAGACCTTCCCTTCTCCCTTCTCCTTCTCCCTCTCCCCTTCCCCCAAACTCCCTACCCTCACCTCTATCCCCGCCCCCATGCTTCCAACTTTTCCTGGCGATCTTGTTTGCTTCCAATTTCCAGGAGGAGACATATATGTTTTTCTTTGGGTTCACCTTGCTATTCGGCTTCTCTGGGCTTGTGAGCTATAAGCTTAGTGTCCTTTGTTTTATGGCTAGGGTCCACTAATGAGTGAGTACATACGAAAATCATCTTTTTGGGTTTGGGTTACATCACTAAGGATAGCATTTTCTATTTCCATTCATTTGCATGCAAAATTCAAGATGTCATTGTTTTTTACCACTGAGTAGTATTCTAATGTGTATATATTCCACACCTTCTTGATCAATTCTTCCATTGAGGGATACCTAGGTTGTTTCCAGGTTCTGGCTATTACAAATAATGCTGCTATGAACATAGTTGCACAAATGCTTTTGTAGTTTGAATGGATTTCTCTTGGGTATATTCCCAAAAGTGGTATTGCTGGATCCTGAGGTAGGTTGATTCTCAGTTTCCTGAGGAACTGCCACAATGATTTCCAAAGAGGCTGCACAAGTTTGCATTCCCAACAGCAATAGATGAGTGTTCCCATTACTCCACATCCTCTCCAGCATAGGCAATCATTGGTGTTTTTGATTTTAGCCATTCTGACAGGTGTAAGATGGTATCTCAACGTTGTTTTGATTTGCATTTCCCTGATGGCTAAGGAAGTTGAACATGACCTTAAGTATCTTTTGGCCATTCGAACATCTTCGGTTGAGAATTCTCAGGTTCAGATCATTACCCCATTTTTTAAATTGGGGTATTTAGAATTTTAATGTCTAGTTTCTTGAGTTCTTTGTATATTTTGGAGATCAGACCTTTGTCTGATGTGGGGTTAATGAAGATCTTCTCCCATTCAGTAGGATGCTTCTTTTGTCTTAATGACTGTGTCTTATGCTTTACAGAAGCTTCTCAGTTTCAGGAGGACCCATTTGTTCATTGTTGCTCTTACTGTCTGTGCCACTGGGGTTTTACATAAGAAGTGGTCTCCTGTGCCCATGTATTGCAGGCTACTTCCCACTTTCTCTTCTATCAGGTTCAGTGTGGTCTGATTCATATTGAGGTCTTTAATCCATTTGGACTTGAGTTTTGTGCATGGTGATAGATAAGGGTTTAATTTCATTCTCCTACAGGTTGACACCCAGTTATGCCAGCACCATTTGTTAAAAATGCTTTCATTCTTCCATTGTATAATTTTAGCCTCTTTGTCAAATATGAGATGTTCATAGGTTTGTGGATTAATATCTGGGTCTTCGAATTGACTCCAGTGGTCAACGTCTCTGTTTTTATGCCAATATCAAGCTGTTTTCATTACTTACCTCTGTAATAGAGTTTGAAGTCAGGGATGGTTATGCGTCCGGCAGTTGCTTTATTGTATAGGATTGTTTTGGCTATCCTGGGTGTTTTTTTTTCCATATAAAGTTAGTTATTGTTCTCTCAAGGTCTATGAAGAATTTTGTTGTGATTTTGGGGATTGCATTGAATCTATAGATTCCTTTGGTAGAATTGCCATTTTTACTACATTGATCCTACCAATCCAGGAGCATGGGAGATCCTTCCATTTTCTGCTATCCTCTTCAATTTCTTTCTTCAAGATCTTAAAGTTCTTGCCAAATGGATCTTTCACTTCCTTGGTTAGTGTTACCCCAAGATACTTGTGGCTATCGTGAAAGGTGATGTTTCTCTGATTTCCCTTTCTGTTTCTTTATCTTTTAGGTATAGGAGGGCTACTGATTTTTTTGAGTTGATCTTGTATCCTGACACATCAATGAAGGTATTTATCAGCTGTAGAAGTTCGTTAGTAGAGTTTTTGGGGTCACTAATTTGCACTATCATATCATCTGCAAATAACGAAAGTTTGGCTTCTTCTTTTCCAATTCGAATCCCCATGATACCCTTATTCTGTTTTATAGCTATTGCTAGGACTTCAAGCACTGTATTAAAGAGATACGGAGAGAGTGGACAGCCTTGCCTTGTTCCTGATTTTAGTGGAATCACTTTGAGTTTCTCTCCATTTAATTTGATGTTAGCTGTCAGCTTGCTGTATACTGCTTTTATTATATTTAGATATGATCCTTGTATCCCTAATCTCTCCAAGACCTTTATCATAAAGGGGCATTGAATTTTGTCAAATGCTTTTTCAGCATCTGATGAAATGATCATATGGTTTTTTCTTTCAGTTTATTTATATGATGGATTACATTGATAGATTTTCGTATGTTGAACCAGCCCTTCATCTCTGGGATGAAGCCTACTTGATCATAAGGGATGATTTTTTTTTATGATTTTGGATTCGGTTTGCCAGTTTTTTATTGAGAATTTTTGCATCGATGTTCATAAGTGAGATTGGTCTATAATTCTCTTTCTTGGTTGCATCTATGTGTGGTTTCGTTATCAGGGTAATTGTAGCTTCATAAAAAGAGTTTGGCAATGACGCTTCTGTTTGTATTATGTGAAACACATTAAGGAGTATAGGTATTAACTCTTCTTGGAAGTTATGGTAGAATTCTGCATTAAAACCATCTAGTCCTGGGCTTTTTTCGGTTGGGAGGTTTTTGATGACAGCTTCTATTTCCTCACAAATTATAGGTCTATTTAAATTGTTCACCTAGTCTTGATTTAATTTCGGTATGTGGTATTTATCTAAAAAACTGTCCATTTCTTTTACATTTTCCAATTTTGTGGAATACAGGTTTTTGTAGTAAGACCTAATGATTCTTTGAATTTCCTCAGTGTCTGTTGTTATGTCCCCCTTTTCATTTTTGATCTTGTTAATTTGAGTGTTCTCTCTTGGCCTCTTGATTAGTTTGGATAAGGGTTTGTCGATCTTGTTGATTTTCTCAAGGAACCAGCTCTTTGTTTCATTGATTCTTTGGATTGTTTTCTGAGTCTCTATTTTGTTGATTTCAGCCCTCAGCTTGACTATTTCCATTCTTCTACTCCTCCTGGGTGAGTCTGCTTCTTTATTTTCTAGAATTTTCAGGTGTGCTTTTAAGTCACTAATGTGTGCTTTCTCTGTTTTCTTTATGTGGGTACTAAATGCTATGAACTTTCCTCTTAGCGCTGCTTTTATAGTGTCCCATAGGTTAGTGTATGTTGTTTCTTTATTTTCATTGAATTCAAGGAAGACTTTAATTTCTTTCTTTATTTCTCCTTGACCCTGGAGTGGTTCAGTAGTTGACTGTTAGTTTCCATGAGTTTGTATGTTGTTTGGTGGTAGAATTGTTATTACATTCTTACTTTACTCCATGGTGATCCAACAAGACACAGGTGGTTACTACAACTTTTTTGTATCTGTAGATGTTTGCTTTGTTACCGAATATGTGATCAGTTTTCAAGAAGGTTCCATGAGATGCTGAGAAGAAGGTCTATTCTTTCCTGTTTGGGTGGAGTGTTGTATAGATGTCTATTAAGTCCATTTGATTCATTTTATCTGTTTGTTCAATTATTATTTTGTTAAGTTTATGTCTGGTTGACATGTCCATTGGTGAGAGAGGAGTGTTGAAATCTCCTACAATTAGAGTGTAGGGTTTGTTGTGTGCTTTGATTTCTAGTAATGTTTTTTTTTTACATATGTGGGTGCCTTTATAGTAGGGGCATAGATATTCAGGATTGAGAGTTCATCTTGATGAATTTTTCCTGTTATGAGTATGAAGTGTCCATCTCCATCTCTTCTGATTGATTTTAGTTTGAAATCAATTTTGTTCGATATTAGTATAGCCACACCTGCTTGTTTCTTAGGGCCGTTTGATTGAAAAACCTTTTCCCAACCCTTTACTCTGAGATAATGTCTGTCATTGTGGTTGAGTTATGTTTCTTGTAAACAGCAGAATGTTGGATCCTGTTTTGGTATCCATTCTCTTAACCTGTGCCTTTTTATAGGTGAGTTGAGTCCATTGATATTAAGCCTTATTAATGATCAGTGTTTGTTAACTTCGGTTATTTTCTTTTTGGTGGTAAGGTTTGTGTGTGTCCCTTCTTTGAGTTGTTTTGGTGGAGGGTTGTTAGATGTTTGCCTTATTATGGGTGTTGTTTGCTTCCTTTAGTTGTGGTTTACCTTCTAGTACTTTCTGTAAGGCTGGGTTTGTGGCTATATATTGCTTAAATTTGTTTTTATCCTGGAATATCTTGTTTTCACCATTCATCCATGGTCTCTTAGTTTCTGCAGCACACCTATCCAAGACCTTCTGGCTTTCATGGTTTCCATAGAGAAGTCAGATGTAATTCTTATAGGTTTACCCTTATATGTTACTTGCCTTTTTTCCTTTGCAGCTCTTAATATTCTTTCTTTATTCTGTATGTTTTGTGTTTTGATTATTATTTGGTGAGGGGATGTTTGTTTTTTGTTGTTGTTGTTGTTGTTGTTTTCCAGCCTATTTGGTGTTCTGTATACTTCTTGAAGCTTCATAGGAATATCCTTCTTTAGGTTGGGAAAGTTTTCTTCAATAATTTTGTTGAATATATTTTCTGAGCATTTGAGGTGGAATTCTTCTCTTAGGTTTGGTCTTTTCATGGTGTCCCAGATTTCCTGGATGTTTTGTGTTAAGAATTTGTTGGATTTGTTGTTGTCTTCTATCACTGAGTTTATTTTCTCTATCGTATCTTCAGCGTCTGAGATTCTTTCTTCTATCTCTTGTATTCTGTTGGTTATACTTGTCTCTTTCGTTCTTGTTAGTTTATCCAGATTTTCCATATCCCACCATCTCTCAGTTTGTGTTTTCTTCATTGCTTCCATTTCAGTTTTCAAGTTTTGAACAGTTTCCATTACCTATTTGATTGCTTTTTCTTGGTTTTCTAGGGTATCTTTGAGGAATTTATTCATTTCTTCTAACTTTTTGTTAGTTTTCTCATCCCTTTCTTTAAAGGAGTTTTTCACCTCTTCTTTAAAGGTCCCTATCACTTTCATAATGTTACATTTAAAATCAATTTCTTCTACTTCTTCTGGGTTAGGTTGCTCAGGTTTTCCTGTTGCATACTCGCTGGATTCTGGTGTTGTTATGTTGCTTTTCAGGTTGTTGGAGTTATTCTTTGATTGGCACCTGCCCATATCTTCCTTCAAATGTGGTCAGGAGAGTGTTGGTGACTTGGTCCCTCGGTCTGGGTGTATCCATCAGCACTGGATCAAGGCCCCTTGCTGGCCCAGGACCTCACAGTCAAAAGGGCGGGCTTGGCAAAAGTTGCCTGCTCTGCTCCTCTCTGCTCCATGGGACTTGGGGACCCCTGTAGTTCACACTTCCCCCAAACCCTCAGCCCAGAAACAGGCTGAGTTCGGGGAAGCTAGGACCCTGCGGATGGAAAGGGGTGCCCAGGGAAAAGCTGAGGTGGGATAAGCAGAAAAGCCAGTAGAGGGAGGTGGCCCCATAAGTGGCCAGAAAGTCTCGGGGACAGGCTGGGACCAACTTACTGGTATGGGTGTATCTGCTGGCACTGCATCAGGGCCCCTCGATGTCCCAGAACCTCGCAGTCAAAAGGGGGGGCTTGGTAAAAGTTGCCCACTCTGTTCCACTCTGCTCCATGGGACAAGAGGACCCCTGTAGCCCTGCACTCACCCTTTCCCCAAAACCTCAGCCCTGAAGCTGGCCGAGTTCAGGGAAGCTCAGATGCCACAGATGGAAATGGGTGCCTGGGAGCAAGCCTATATTATTTTTTTGAGATAGAGTTTCTTTGTGTATCCCTGGTTTTCCTGGATCTTGCTCTGTACAGTAGTCTGGTCTTCATCAGCCAGCCTTGGTCTCCATAGTACTCATATTAAATGTGTGAACCACTGCTTCCCAATATATAAAATATTATTTAAGGTCATTGTCATTATATTACATTCATTTATAAGCTAACTTTTCAATTTATTTATTAAATGATATATACACGTACACAATAGATAATAAAATATATTTTCCTCTTTACAATTTCTTCCTCATTCCCTAACACATCCAACTCCTCATTTCTGTTTTTTTGTTCATTTTTAAGGTAACATATTAATATAGATCTACCAATAATTCAATAAAAATATGCTGTGGTATTGTCCTTCTGTATAGTGTCTGAATATATGTTGCTAAGGGATAATCCTTCTGTATACTGTGTAAATATATGTTGCTAGGTTTGGTTTAGTAAGCAAGCTGACTGACCAATGATTGAAAAGGATAAAGTTAAGCACGGACGTCAAACTGATAATTATGGGATGAGGAAGTGTGGAGTTAGAGGAGTTACCAAACAGATGGAGAACAAGTCAGACACATAAAATAGGATAGAGATAAAAGACACAGGCCTTAAAGCAGCACATCAATTAATAGAAATAGGTTCAATTGTTTAAAAGCTTTAGTAATAAGCCTGGGCTATTGGCTGAGCATTTGTAATTAACACTCTCATTTTGTTTGTTTGAGAGCAGCCTCAATACAGGAAAATTCTGCCTACAAAAACATGCAAGAGTACATGAATTGGAGAGAAGGGAGATGTCTATGTGATAATAATTCAGAGAAAGATGCAGGAAAGTAATTATGTTAATATATTTTAATTTCAAAAATAGTACACTATTTGCAGTTAGCATTCCCCATATGTGTGTGAATGTGGAGGCAGCTAATGAAGTAGAGACCCCTAGCAGTGGTCATACCTCCCTAGAATAGTGCTTTGTCCTTTCTGTGCTGATTAATTTTAACAGTAACCTTGCATAACTTAAAATTACCTGGCCTCGAAAAGAGTCAAAATGAGTAGCTCTCTGGAATAGGTTGGCTGTTGGTAGGTCTGTGGTGAATTGTCATGATTATTAACTGACATAGGAGACCCAGCCCACTGTGAGGATACTGCTCCCTACTCATGGGATCATGAACAGTGTTAGAGAGCACACTAAGGAAAAATAATCGAAGTTTCATCTTCTTTTTTTTCTCTCTTTGTTCTTGACTGTGGGTGGCATGTGACTAGATAGAGTTCTTGGCTGAGGGTAGAATTTGACTAAGTATTTGCCTCAACTTGTGACTGTAAACTGTAAGCCAAATAAACCTTTTCCTTCTTTAATTTGTTTTGGTGAAGGTATTTTGTCACCCAACAAACAAACAAAAAGCACAAATTGTTATAAAAAATGCGGCTCTTTTGCTGTTAGGAATGTAATTGTGTTGATTTGGAGGAACACAGAGATTTTGGAACTTTGGGTTATAACAGCTATTGGAGTCTGTGAGCAAAGCTTAATTAACTGTTCTTGTGAAAATTTGAAAGAAAAATTGAAAATGAAAATATAGACAGTTAAGACTGACCTCATGACCTTTCAGATGGAAACAAGATTTTTATAAGGAATTGATCACCAGATTATTTCAGTGATTGTCTGACTAACGTTCTCTGTGTGACGATCAGATCAGGCCTGAAGATACAGATGTGACAGGAAAATAGAACACAGCCACCCAAATGAGACATTTTATGCTTCACTGCATCAATTTAAAAATAGATTGTCAGGGTCAGCACACAGAAACTGATAGGGCTATGGTCCAATGGGGCCTGGTTACATTTCAAACTTTCATCAGAACTTGGCAATGTTAGAGTATTCTTTGTGGTCCTAGGTTTTAAGGAATTAATGGGTTATGGAGAGCAGCTGAGGCCAATAACTACGTATTAGTGTTGGCATCCCTATTGAGTCACTGAGAGGCCAATGCTGAATGTGAAGTCTCTATTGAAATGAGGGCATAAGGATATTGGAGATGCCAGTACCACAGGTTTGGGATTAAGACAGGCTAAAAAAAGAAACTGTGTACACTTCAGATAGAAAACCTGGAGATGAGAAGCTGTGCAAGCCCTTTGGAAGTGAAGAGTATATTATTAGTATGTTCCATGCACACTAGAAATCTCATGGGAAAAGATATTAAATGAGATATTATCTATATTGCGTTGGTCACTCTGGGTTTCTGTTAGTTGATGTGGGATGACCCAACTCTGTGTGGGCTACACAATTTTCTAGGCAGGGGTTTCTAAATAGTTCAAGAGTGAAGAAATCACGTTGTGCACAATCAAACAAACGAGCATGTATGTATTCTTCATTTCTGTTCTGTGTTGTGGATATGATGTGGTTAGTGATTTGAAGACCCTGCCTTAAATTGTAAAGTAAAATAAAATCTCTTTTTTCCTTACAGTTTTTCTTTGAAGTGGGAGGGCGTTCAATGTATGTTGTCATATCAACAGAAATGAAAGTAGGGCACCTGTATCACTGGAAGTTTTGCTGGATTGATCTTGTGCAGGTAACCACAGCTTCTGAGAATTGATATAGCAGGTATACTGTCCAAGAGAAGCATATCATAGCATTCCAACTGGAACCTCAGCCTTCACATTCATTCCACCCCTTTTCATTACGTTCTTTTTTTCTGTTGGATGTGAGGCTGACAAAACTGTCCCACTTAGAATGCAACAGTCAAAGTATCACATTCTTAGCACTTTGACCAGTTATATGTCTCTGAATAGATTGCTATACCCATCAAAAGGAAATGTTTTGAAAAGCTGAGAACAGACCAGATCTATAATTATAAACATAAATGCTTAGAAGAAAAAGTGAAAACATTACCGTTGAGCAAATATATACATGTGGTGATATTTTGCTTGTGCTCTAAGACATAAAGCTTACCTTAAGGTCAGAGGGTGAAGCTAGCCACTAGTTAACCATAGAGTTCTGGAGTTCTGTACAGACAGATAGGAAGTGATATGGCTGGGAATATAAGGTTGGAGGAGACAGGAGTTCAGCCTCTTTTTTGGCTGAGGAGTTAGCAAGGTAAAAGTTGTCTGTGGGTTGCTCATTTCTCTCTCTGATCTTTCAGCATTTACCCCAATATTTGGCTCCAGGATTTATTAGTAATAATTTTGTGCAACAGTTCTAATTAGTTCACTCCCAAGATTTAGGTAGTTACCTCCTCAAGATCTGTGACATAACCAGCCAGTTTTGAATATGTTGATATTATCAAGAAGGAATTTTTCCTGTGGGGGGAAACTAAACAGCATACAGACAGCAGTGTGTCAACCACTAATATGTCATGCCACTGTTGCATCTTTGGACACATTTTTCTTGGCAGGTGTAAGCAGAATTCAGAGTTGGGTAAAATCATTGATGTCTTTTCTCTCTGTGTAATCAGTGTACACCTTCCATCATTGTGAGAACTAGTGAGTAACAGGGAAGTTCCCAGTCAATTTGAGATTAGTGCTTATATGCCCTATGGGTGAAAATGTGAGGTATCTCCAGAAATATGATCTTATCATGAATATTATTTTAAAAAGTATTTTTCTGTGACTGAGGTTTAGAACCAGAACATCAATGACTGTGTTGGTTTTCTTCCACTTGTTGTGAGAAAACACTAATAAAAGATCAACTTGTGGAAGGAAGGTGTTTAGGTAGCCTAAACTTCCACATCACAGTACTTTATTAAGACAAAACAAGCAGGAACAAAGGCAGAAACCATGGAGAAATATTTCTTACTGGCTTCTCTCTGTTGCTTGATCATCTTGCTTTTTTAAACAACTCAGGAACAAGTATGTACAACTGGCTCCATCCACAGGTGGATTCACTCACCCACATCAATCATTGATAAAGAAAATTCATCCAAGATATATGCACAGGTCAATTTGACCAATTTGATAGTGACAATTCCTCAGTTGAGATTTTCACTCTCCAGGTAACTCTAGTTTGTATTTAGTTGACAAAATCCAATTTGCAAAGTTACATGGCTAAAACTTTGTGGGGTGGCATCCCCAAGGAATTTGGAACTTTTGAAGTTTGTTCTAGTACAGGGAATATTATGCTGAAAATTTTCTTTTCTAGTCTTATGATTCACATAAATGTGATATTTCTTTGTAGGCGATTTCCTCAGTACATGAGGTATTGGTGTGTTTTAAAATTACCATGACCCCATAAGTGTAATATTTCTTTGGAAATTCTAAAATAAAATAAAATCTTTTCCGTAATGCTATTGAAATTTAAGAGTCTTTGAAATAATTTACTACTTTTCAGTTTTTAAATGAATGTTGAATAAGTAATATAGTATTCTATAAATAAAAGTATGTTAGTGTAAGACAAGCAGAAAAGTGATTATAAAAATATTCAAATAATGAATCAAAGAAGCAATGAACATAAAATTAAGTAAAATATTTATAGTTAAAATTATTCTAGAACTTTAGTTAATAAGTCATTATGCATAAAACACCTAGCACATCTAAATAAACCAATTATTTCCATTAGTAGCAGAACTTGTTTTGATTTGTTTAGTTAAGCACCAGTGTACATAATTTTTATACAACTTGAAGAAATATGAATAAGTCATGTACTGATGTCTTCTGTGAAAAAGAAATTTAGTGTCAAAAACCAAGAAAGCAGTTTGGAACTTAATGAGAATTTGAAATATTTTTCAGGCGAATTTATTTTGTTAGTGATGCCTGTAAACACAATAGCTCAATTAGAATTATTTCTGTCTGTGTTTTTTTTGGACATACTCACACACATAAACCTTAAAACATAATTCAACTAGACTAATTTAATTTAGTTTGTGTGTGTTTGTGTGTGTGTGTGTGTTGAATATTTCATGGTCTTAATTGAAGGTTAAAATGTTCAAAATTCCTTTGGGTTAATGGTTTGAAAATAATCAATTTTTTAAACTGTGGTCAGTTATATTATTATCATGTTTTAAGTTGCTTGATATTTAGATGTCCATAGTTTTATTCTGTTTCATCTCTTGCTAATTTAAAACATTTTTCCTTTTATTGAAAATAGATTTTTTTCATGTAAAACAGATCCAGTTTACATTTCTTTCCTCTCATATCTGGATTGTCACCCTTTCTGTTTCTCATTAGAAAATCATTAGCCTTATACAAGATAATGATAGGCCTTCAGCATTTCTAGCACCCAGCAGGGAGCTGGTCTGCTAGACAACCATGTACCCCGCCCCCAACACATCATTCCCTGCAAGTTCTGTGGAGACCAATTCTTGGTGGACATAAGAGGTGAGACAACAGTGGCCCTGGGACCCCAGACGCTCACTCCCTAAAACCTCCACGTGGGAGAAAGGACAGGGCCCCCCTCCCTAGGTGCCTTCAGCATTTCTAGCACCCAGAAGAGAGCTTGATGCTAGACAGTCATCTACCCCATCCCCAATGGGTGGGGCTCCATGCAGAGCAATTCTTGTAGACATGAGAGTTGAAGAAAAAGATGGGAAGGTACCAATACAAGAACTCCTCCAACATCCTAAAAAGCAACATGGTACCACCAGTGAACATGCAACAGGAAGACTTGTTCATCCTAACTCAGAAGATATAGACTTTAAATGGTACTTAATGAAAATGATGGAGACCTTTAAAGAGGAAGTGAAAAACTCCCTTAAAGAAATGGCAGAGAAGACAAACATAAAACTGGAAGAAATTAATAAATCCCTCAAAATAACCCAAGAAAAACAAGAAAAAGCAATCAAACAGGTAAAGGTGACAGTTCAAGATTTAAAGATTGAAATAGAGGTAATAAAAAAAAAACCCACAAACCAAGGGAACTCTGGAAATGGAAAATCTGGTTAAACAAACAGGAACTACAGAGACAAGTATAACAAACAGAATTCAAGAGATAGAAGAAAGAAGGTCAGGTGCTGAAGATTCTATTAAGGAAATAGACTCATTGGTTTAGAAAACACCAACTCAAGCAAATTCTTAACACAAAACATTCAGGAAATCAGGGATACCATGGAAAGACCAAACCTGAGAATAATAGGGATAAAAGAAGGAGAAGAATTCCAGCTTAATGGCACAGAAAATATATTCAACAAAAAACTTTCCCAACCTAAATAAGGATATACCTATGAAGGTACAAGAAGCTTACAGAACACCAAATAGACTGGATCAAAAAAAAAAAAATCCCCTCGCCATATAGTAATCAAAACACAAAACATACAGTACAAAGAAAGAATATTAAGAGCTGCAAAAGAAAAAGGTCAAGTAACATATAAAGGTAAACCTATCAGAATTACACCTGACTTCTCAATGGAAACCATGAAAGCCAGAAGGTCCTGGATAGATGTGTTGCAGACACTAAGAGACCATGGATGCAAGCCCAGACTGTTGTACCCAGCAAGGCTTTCATTCACCATTGATGGCGAAAACAAGATATTCAATGACAAAAACAGATTTAAACAATGCATATCCACAAACCCAGCTTTATAGAAAGTACTAGAAGGAAAACCAGAACCCAAGGAAGCTAACTACACCCACAATAACACAGGCATCTGATAACCCTCCATCAGCATAACCCAAAGAAGGAAAACACACAAACACTACTACTAAAAGATAACCAGAGCTAACAACCACTGGTCATTAATATCGCTTAATATTAACGGTCTCAATTCACCTATAAAAAGACACAGGCTAAGAGAATGGATACATAAACAGGATCCAGCATTCTGCTGTTTATAAGAAACACATCTCTGGTGGGGAAGCTCTGTTAACCAATCACACCTAGTTAAGGTATGGCTACCTGGAGCCCAGGAAGAAAAACTGGGAGGGACCAGGTGCATTCTCTCTCTCTGGGCAATTCCCACTGAACACAGAGGAACTTGGTCTTCCCATTCTTGTGGCATGAGTTTCCCCTTACAACAATTAAAAATATAATTGTTTATCTTTAAGCTGGCCTGGTTATTTCCCTAATCAAGTTTGCTGCAACACTTGGTGCCCAGTGTGGGGCCTATGGGATACTAGATTGGTATTTGTGAGTTATTGTTTATAGACAACTACATTGGTATAGATTCTTGTATAAGATTCAAAGTTAAATTATATTAAATATTGTATGCATGTATGCATCTACCTCTGTTTAAGACATTGTTTATGTATTGATATATATATTTACCATATTGCAGTGTACATTTCTACCTCTGATCAAGATACTTATATATTGTTGACATTTGGGGGTCATTGTCCTCATTTATTGCAAAGTTGTTTATTGTCTTAGTCTTTAAGTTAGATAGGTATTAAGAATTATAGATCAATAGTCATCTATTTTGTCATATTTATAGTTAGACTAATCAGGTTCTTTATATACATAAAGATTATATTCTGTATAGATAGATAATATTCAACCTCTTCAAAGAGCTGTACAAAATGGTGTCTAAATAACTTAGAGTTCTGTTGAAGTGAGACACAATTGCTCTCAGAAACACCGATCTATGCCCAAGAGAATGTTGAGCACCAAAGAAACTCCACTGGGAGCTTGTTTTCTTCTTGGCAGAACTGGCCTTTGGGCAAAGAAATTCCCATACCTCAACCACTGACAAAGATACATATTATCCGTAAATGGATAAAACAGGACTGTCAAATCCTGCCAAGACAGGGTAAAATAGTTTTAAAAAGTTTCTTGCCTTTGAAAATGGTATGTCAGTTACATTAGGCCTTAGCCAAAGTTGGTTGCTTCAACACTGCAAAGGAGAATTTGGGTGATAGCCTAGGTAGCCAGTTGTCTCTGTCATTTGTTGAACATTTTGGAAGTTGCTCAACTGCACTTCATGCTTACTCAAGTAATATTGTTTCCCGTCTCAGATCTTCAATGGGGTTGAAGATTAGATAATTGTAGTTACCTTCCTCATGATTTAGCCAAGCTTAATTTCAATGTAAAATTTAGAATCCTTAAAATAGAATGTTTAGTAAAACTTTTATTATGCATTCCTTTCTTAATATTGTATATTGTTTGTAATTTTATATTTGGTATCTGTTCCTGTTGTATATAGTTGTATTGGGTTTGGATTGATCTTGTTTAAACAAAAGGGGGAGGTGATGGGGAAACTCTGTTAACCAATCACACCTAGTTAAGGTGTGGCTTCCTGAGCCCAGGAAGAAAAACTGGGAGGGACCAGGTGTGCACTCCCTCTCTCTGGGCGATTCCACTAAACACAGAGGAACTTGGAATTCCCATTCTTGTGGCATAAGTTTCCCCTAATAACAATTAAAACTATAATTGTTTATCTTTAACCCAGACTGGTTATTTCCTGAATCCAGCTGGCCAAAACACACCTCAACCTAAAAGATAGACACTACTTCAGAGTAAAGGGTTGGTAAAAGGTTTTCCAATCAAAAGGACCTAAGAAACAAGCAGGTGTGGCTGTTCTAACACCTAACAAAATTGATATCAAACTAAAATCAATCAGAAGAGATGGAGAAGGACATTTTATACTCATAACAGGAACAATTCATCAAGATGAAGTCTCAATCCTGAATATCTATCCCCCTAATTCAAGAGTTCCCACATATGTAAAAGAAATATTATTGAAACTTGAATCACACATCAAACCCCACACACTGCTCTCTCGACAATGGACAGGTCAAACAGACAAAAAATTAACAGAGAAATAGGAGAATTAACAGATGTAATGAATCAAATGGACTTAACTGACATCTATAGAACATTCTACCCAAATGAAAAAGAATATACCTTCTTTTCAGTGTCTCATGGAACCTTCTCAAAAATTGATCACATTCTCGGTAACAAAGCAAACACCTACATATAGAAAAAAATTGGAGTAATCCTTTGTGTCTTATCAGATCACCATAGAGTAAAGTTAGAATTCAACTACAATACTACTCCCAGAAAGCCTACAAACTAAAGGAAACTGAACAGTCAACTACTGAACCACTCCTGAGTCAATGAAAAAATAAAGAAAGAAATTAGAATCTTCCTTGAATTCAATGAAAATGAAGACACAACATATCCAAACCTATGGGACACTATGAAAGCGGTGATAAGAAGAAAGTACATAGCACTAAGTGCTCTCATAAGGAAAATGGAGAAAGCTCACATCAATGACCTAACAACATGCCTGAAAGCTCTAGAGAAAAAGAAGCAGACTCAACCAATGGAGAAGAAGACAAGAAATAATCAAGTTGATGGCTGAAATCAACAAAATAGAAACACAGAAAACCAAACAAAGAATCAATGAAACATAGAACTGGTTTTTTGAGAAAACCAACAAGAGAGACAAACCCTTATCCAAATTAATGAAAAGGCAGAGAAAGAACATCTAAATTAATAAAATCAGAAATGAAAAGGAGCAAATAACAACAGACACTGAGGAAATTCAGAGAATCATTAGGTCCTACTACAAATATCTGTACTCCACAAAACTGGAAAATGTAAAAGTAATGAACAATTTTTAGATAGATACCACCTACCAAAATTAAATCAAGACCAGGTGAGCAATTTAAATAGACCTACAAGCCGTGAGGAAATACAAGCTGCCATCAAAATCCACCCAACCAAAAAGAAAGCCCAGGGCCATATGGTTTTAGTGATGAATTCTACCAGAACTTTCAAGAAGAGCTAATACTTATACTCCTCAAAGTGTCCCACATAATAGAAACAGAAGGCTCACTGCCAAACTCTTTTATGAAGCTAGAGTATCCTGATACCCAAACAGCACAAAGACTCAACCAAGAAAGAGAATTACAGACCAGTCTCACTCATGAACATGGATGCAAAAATTCTCAATAAAATTCTGACAAACCGAATCCAAGAACACAGTGTAAAAAATCATCCATTATGACCAAGTAGGCTTCATCCCAGAGATGCAGGGCTGCATCAACATACGAAAATCAATCAATGTAATCCACCATATAAATAAAATGAAACAAAAAAACATTTGATCATTTCATTGGATGCAGAAATAGCATTTGACAAAATGCAACACCACTTCATGATAAAGCACTTAGAGAGACTAGGGATACAAGGATCATATCTAAATATAATAAAAGCAATATACAGCAGGCCGACAGCTAACATCAAAATAAATGGAGAGAAACTCAAAGCCATTCCACTAAAATCAGGAACAAGACAAGGCTGTCTGCTCTCTCCATATCTCTTCAACATAGTTCTTGAAGTTTTAGCAATAGCAATAAGACAACATAAGGAAATCAAGGGGATTCTATTGGAAAGGAAGAAGTTGAACTTTCATTATTTGCAGATGATATGCTTGTGTATATAAGTGACCCCCAAAACTCTACCAGAGAACTCCTACAGCTGATAAATACCTTCAGTGAAGTGGCAGGATACAAGATCAACTCAAAAAAATCAGTAGCCCTCCTATGCACAAAGGATAAAGAGGCTGAGTGGGAAATCAGAGAAACATCACCTTTCACAATAGCCACAAATCACATAAAATATCTTGGGGTAACACTGACAAAGGACATGAAAGACCTATTTGACAAGAACTTATGTCTTTGAAGAAAGAAATTGAAGAAGATACCAGAAAATGGAAAGATGTCCCATGCTTTTGGATAGGAAGGATCAATATAGTAAATATGGCAATCTTACCAAAGGCAATCTATAAATTCAATGCAATCCCCATCAAAATCCCAACACAATTCTTCACATACCTTGAAAGAACAATACTCAACTTCTAGTGGAAAACAAGAAACCCAGGATAGCCAAATCAATCCTGTACAACAAAGGAACTGCTGGAGGCATCACCATCCCTGACATCAAGCTCTATTACAGATCTACAGTAATGAAAACAGCTTGGAATTGGCATAAAAACAGAGATGATGACCAATGGAATCAAATTGAAGATCCGGGTATTAATTCACACACCTATGAACACCTGATTTTTGACAAAGAAGCAAAAAAGATACAATGGAAGAAAAAAAGCATCTTCAACAAGTGGTGTTAGCATAACTGGATATCAACCTGTAGAAGAATGAAAATTGATCCATATCTCTTGCCATGCACAAACTTCAAGTCCAAATGGATTAAAGACCTCAATATAAATTCGACCACACTGAAGCTGATAGAGGAGACAGTGGAAAGTTACCTTCAATGCACGGGCACAGGAGACCATTTCCTAAATATAACACCAGTAGCACAGACAATAAGAGCATCAATAAATAAAGGGGACCTCCTGAAACTGAGAAGCTTCTCTAAAGCAAAGAACACAGTCAATAAGAAAAAAAGGCAGCCTACTGAATGGGAAAAATTCTTCATCAACCCCACATCAGACAAAGGACTGATCTCCAAAATATATAAAGAACTCAAGAAATTAGACATTAAAATTCTAAATAACCCAATTAAAAACTGGTGTATTGAACTAAACAGAGAATTTTCAAGAGAATTTCAAATGGCCAAAAGATACTTAAGGACATGCTCTTCTTCCTTAGCTATCAGGGAAATGCGAATCAAAACAACTTTGAGATACCATCTTACACCTGTCAGAATGGCTAAGATCAAAAACCCTAATGATAACTTATGCTGGAGAGGTTCTGAAGTAAGGGGAACACTCATCCACTGCTGGTGGGAATGCAAATTTTGCACCCACTTTGAAAATCAGTGTGGTGGTTTCTCAGAAAATGGGAATGAACCTACCTCAGGATCCAGCAATTCTACTCTTAGGAATATATCAAAAAGATGCTTAATCATACTACAAAAGCATTTGTTCAACTATATTCATAGCAGCATTATTTGTAATTCCCAGAACCTGGAAACAACCTAGATGCCCCTCAACTGAACAATGGATAATGAAAGTGCGGCACATCTACACATTAGAGTACTACTCAGCAGTAAAAAATAATGACATCTTGAATTTTGCATGCAAATGGATGGAATTAGAAAACATTATCCTGAATGAGGTAACCCAGACACCCCCCACCAGAAAAAAATATGGTATTTACTCACTCATAAGTGGATACTAGTCATAAACAAATTGCAATGAGCCTATAGTTCAGGATCCTAGAGAAACTAAGTAATAACTTGAACCCAAAGAAAAACATATATAGACCCATCTAGAAATTAGAATCAGACAAGAATTTGGGAGCAGGGGCATCAGGGAATAGAAAGAAGGAGAGAACTGGGGTTGAGGAGAACTTGAGAGAATGGATTAGCTGATATGGTAGAAGGACAGATATGAGATCAAGGGAAGAGATATCTTGATTGAGGGAGCCATTTTGGAGTTAGCAAGAAATCTGGCTCTACAAAAATGCCCAAGAATCCACAGGGATAACCCCAGCTAAGACCCTAAGCAATTGAGGAGAGGGTGTCTGAATTGACCTTACCCTGTAGTCAGACGGATGATTATCTTAAATATTACCATAGAACCTTTGTCCAACAACAGATGGGAACAGAGGCAATGACCCACATCAGAGCACTGGACTGAGCTCCCAAGATCCAGTTGAAGAGTGGAAGGAGTGAGAGTATGAGCAAGGAATTCAAGACTATGAGGGGATCAACCACTGAGACAGTTTGCTTGAGCTAATGGGAGCTCACCAACTCCAACTAGACTGGGAGTGAATGAGCATGGGAACAACCAAGCTTCTCTGAAGGGGGTTGACATCTTCATTTAGATCAATATATATATATTGATATCTTCCTATCTATCTATCTACATATATAAATTTTAATACTCAATTGCCTCTTAATTTTAACTGTCATGCTTCTTATATCCTCCCTCATAATATTACCCTCCTCTTCTAGTTCCCCACCCATCCAAATCTATTCTATTTCCTTTTTCTAACTCTGTCTGACTTCCCTAATTCTTTATACCTAAACTCTGCATTCCCTTATTTTTATATTGTTATCATTGACTTAAATTCTAATATCCACAAATAAGAAATACATACCATATTTATTTCTTTATCTGTGTTGAGCAAGTGTCCCTGTGATAGTGTGTGGCATCTTTTGGGTACTTATGCTCAAGATCAATAATGTTAGATCTAGAGGTACATCAATTCCCATATTCCTGAGGAACCACCACACGGATTTCAGTAGTGGTTGTACAAGTTTCCACTCCCATCAGCAATAGATGGGTATTTCCTCTTACTCTGCATCCTTCCCAATGTGAGCTGTCACTTGTTTAATTGATTGTGGCCATTCAGACTCTTGTTGGTGAAATGTCAACCTGGTTTTGATTTGCACTTCCCTCATGAATAAGATGTTGCACATGTCTTCAAGGACTTCCCAGTCACTTCCGTTTCCTCTTTTGAGAATTCTGTGTTTAGACTTACACCACATTTGTTCTTTAAATTGGGCTGTTTGTTTTCTGATAGACAGGATTTTGTTGTTGCTGCTGTTTATATATTTTGGAAATTCATATTCTACCAGATGTGCTGTTATTTAAATTTTTTCTGTTCCCTAAATTTCCAGTCTTCTGTTTCATAAATGGAATAAAACAAAACTTCCCAACTTAATTCAGATTATTTTAAGAACAAAACACAAATGTATTCCAAGATGTAACAGATGCCAGACAAACAAACAAACACCAAAAAAGTAAATGAAACAGAATATTTATACTAGAAACGAGGGCTGTGTTCTCATGAAACTTATTATATATTTTATAGGCCTTTGAAATAGTTGGATGGCAGCAACAGAGTCCAGTTATCAGCTAGACAACTCTTAGAATCCTGAAGAAGTTAACAGATGCTCAGTGGTTAAGACTACTGGCTGCTATTCCAGGAGAACTTAGAGTTTAAAGTCATGATTTGCGAAGGAAACAACTTTTGCCTGTTCAGTCATTTCAGCAACCTAAATATTGCTACAAGATCTCTGTGATGTATGTGCAGTAAAGACATTCCAGCCAAAGAAAACTAGAAAATCTTTAAATTCAAATTTAACATTAAGACATAGAAAAGGGATAGCGTTAGTGTATTCTCTCTAAATTACAGCTAAAAACTGTTTTAAGCTTTGTTGAAATGTAAAGAGCTCAATAGATTGCATGTCTGGCATTTACCAGGTCCAGGTTTGTATCTCCAAAATCAGACATAAATCTTAAATGATTTCTTGTGTGGCCCCATAGCAGCCAGGGTCTCAGGAGTTGTCCGTGGTTCATGTTCCAACTGTGGGCTGCGAAAATGCCTGGGTCTGGTCAGTCACCTGAGATCATGTGGACATCTACGAGGGAAAAGGGGCACTACAGTCATGGAAAGCATGCATGCTGAAATCCTACGAGGCTTGCTAAACCGGCCCTGCTCTTCACTGGCCCTGGGCGAGCTTGTTCTGCTCCTCACTAGATACTGCAGCGGAGCTGGCTCTACCACACATGGAAGAGCTGCATCCCTCTTCCCTACACCATTGGAAAGCTCAGACCAATGTTATGGGCATGGGAGAACTGTCTCCACCCCTCACCTGAAGGGAGTGGTCCTAGTGTTCCAGACTTAAATAGCTCACCCAATACCCAGGACTATATTCTGGGCCTTTGTAGGCCCTCACTAATATCTACCCCATCTGTGATCTGCTGGAGTGCATGGAGCAACTGGTTTTGCTGAGGGATGGTGTCAGATCTCAATTTCTCAATTACTCAGGGCAGTGGCAGAAAGTCCAAGGGGATCGATGAAGGTCCAGAGACCTTGGGCCAGACCAGTGACTTATTGCAATGAAAATTTTAGGTGAGCATAATTGGGCAAAGGGTATGCACAGCAGCTACTAACGTCACTGGGACAAATGAAGAGAGGTTGAGAAGCCAGAAAAACAGAGGAGAAAGGCAGTTTTTTGGTTTGTTTGTTTTGTTTTTAATTAATTTTTGGGGGGCTCTCTTTTGAGGCGGGATGCTGCAGGGTGAGGGGTGAACATGGAGAAACTAGGCGGTGAGCTGGATTGAAGTGCATGATGGGAAACTCCCAAAGAGTCAACAAAGGATTTTGTTATGAAAATATTCTTCAGTTATACATAAGTGGGGAGCATTCATTCAAAATAACTAAAGTGAGCTTCAAAATATGCTCATTTTACAGAGCCCAAAGGATTATTATTCAATCAAATGCTACTTCACACTGAACAGGTTATGCATTCATACCAATAATGAAACTGAACTAAAAACAATGATTGAGTAGCATGTATTTCTATCATAATAAAATGTTCTCTTTTTATTTCTTATTAGATCCATAGAAATATGTGATATATTTGCCATAATATCAAAATTTCTTTTGCATTATGAAAGTACAACACTTTTAGCTGTCCTGAATGACTCTCAGGATATAATTAGTGATATCAGATTCACAAATATCTCAAAGGTTTAATATAAAATTTTCACATGAATGGATATAAGAAAAAATGTCCTTCAGAAGATTAAATGTTGACAAAATATTATATTCATAGGAGAAATTCTCAGAAATCATTTGATAACACACACAGAGATGTACCTACATGCATACACATATAATGCACATACATACAGATACACAGACACACAATACATACACATGTAAGCCTATGCACAGCCACATATACATGCATGCAGACACACTCATACATACATATGCATAATTTCAACTGAAATGGAAGTGGTTGAGCCAATGTAAGACACTCTGTTGGATTTCAGTAACTGATTGTACAGGTCTCAAGTTGTAAAACTTTATTTCCTAAAAATTAAATCTATCTTGTTGTCCACATTTCAAAATGTAATGCCTTTATTCTGGGGAGAACTGCTTTCAGATATCTAATGAATAGATGCATCAATCAGCATCAGTGCAGGTGACAGATAAGTATATTGACAGAAGAAAGAGATGAAGTGACATTATCTGAATGCTGACCCAGCCAATATGGCTTTCCCCATGAGTGATAAATAGATGGCACAGTTCAATAAAATTCAACATTGTCCATTTCCCAAGTGTGTTTCTCCCTAAAAAGTATACCGAGTCGGCTACTTGCTATATGCCTACAGACAACTGTTCTTGCTATTTACTGCCATAAGGAAGCAAACTGTTCTAAACAAAGAGAGACAGAATGTTGAACCCACAGTGGAAAACTTAGTGCCTTCCTTGCATCTGTTTTATTTTACTGATCAACTTTTCATTAACGTCTTTTAATGTATTTATCTTCATTGCTGATTGACAAAATGTGTCAATACTCCACATATTTATGGAGTATGGCAGGATGATGTGTTGTTTATGTGCAATGTGAAATAATAATAAATAAGATGTTTCTCTTTGGGTCTGGAGAGCATAATTAAATAAAATTTTGGATTTCTCCCCCTTATTTTACCTATAATCCCACTTCTCAATGAGGTTAGGAATAGTGGAAGGAACTTAGGGGGGCACATGGATTTCCCTATGAAAGGGATAAAGGTTGACTTCATGGGTAGACTGAAGCCAGATGGGGACAGGAATGAGAGGATCATGTGAGGAGGGGAAAGGAAGTTAGGGTGGAGTTAGGGAATGCAGGGAGAGACAGCTGGAACTGAAGGTTCTTTGAGGGATAGTATAGAAACCTAGTGTGGTTGAAATTATCTAAAATATATGAGGGTGATGCTAATAAGGTCTTCTAATAAAGGAGGATGTAGAGACCTCTGGCCAACTCTTGTCACCAAATGAGGCTTCCGGTCCTGGGATTGGGTTTCATTCAATTGAGTGGAAATCCCTAGATAACCTAGGCTGTTGTTAAGACAATGGATTACTCCTCTCAAACTGACAGTAGTGTTCATTGCCAAGAAAAACACCCATACAATCGATTGGACATGGAGAAATTGAGCTCATGACTACATGGAGACCTCACATAATATCTAATATCTTTGGTGAAGAAAAGGTACTCTGTGAGCAACAAACAAACAATCCAAAAATCAAAAACAAAACAACCAGAAGAAAAATGTGATGCCAAAAGAAAAACACAAACACCACCCATCCACAATAAATTTGACCTATTACCTGACCTTCCTGCAAGATATATTAGGGCAATCGTTGTACAATACTTGTAGCAATATCCAACCAATTTGAGATTTGATTTAAGGCCCACTCCACAAGATGGAGCTCATATTTGACACTGTCCCTATGATCAAGAAAGGAGACTAATTTGCCAAGAGACATAGGATGAAACAAAACACTATTGGTCTAAAAAAGTGGTATCAATAAAATAACTCCTAATTATATTATGCTATACTCATAGATCTGTACCTTATTCAGTCGCCATCAGAGAAACTTCCTCCTGCAACCTCACATGGGAATAGATGCATAGACCTACAGTCAGACATTATGCAGAGAGAGTCTTTGGAATACTTAGCCCTAAATGGGATGACCCCAGCAAATCCTTCTCTCACAATTTAGGGAACCGCTCAGAAAAGGAGGAAAAAAGAGTGTAAAAGCCAAAGGGGATTGAGGACATCAGGAAAATCCTCTGGATCAACTAAGCAAGGCTCACATAAACTCATAGAAGCTGAAGAAGCAAACATAGAGCCTAAATGGGCATGCATCAGCTCCTTACATACATTTTAGATCTTTCAATTTAGTATATTTATGGGACACCAGAGTATGTGAATGAACAGATCTGTTATTCTTGTGCCTACTCCGGGGCTATTTTTCTTCTGCTGTGTTGCCTTGTTCAGCCTTGTTGTGATGGCTTTGGTTTTATATTGCAGTATTTTATTTTGTCATGTTTGATTGCTATCTTGTAGAAGATGTTCTTTTTCAATGAGAGAGAGAAAGGGAGTGGATCTGTCATTTTGTTGTTTTATATGGTCTATAAATTATGTTCTCATGAAAAAGAAAAATACCTGGGGCTATAGAAAGTGTTTTCAGATTTTCCTCACTTTTTTCTTAAATAAACATTATATATATATGTGTGTGTATGTGTGTGTGTGTGAGTGAGTATATATATATATATAGATAGATAGATAGATAGATAGATAGAGAGAGAGATTCTATCACAGCTGTTGAATCTAGTTCTTGAATCAATAAGAAACACAGCTCCAACTCCAGTATTTTCCTCATAGATTCACACATAAGGTTATCTACGCCAACACATTGAGCTGTCTGGACTTCTTGCAGCTCAGCTGAATAGGAATCACCATTTGCAAGGCCTGAGATTCAGTTATGCAAAAGCATATCCAGTGTTGTAAGAGCCTAAAGATGCAAGTAATTTTCTGCAGTTCTACTCTGAAAGTTTTTGCTAGCTTGCTGGTGTTTTTCCAATTGTCTATTGATCACTTGGGTACCTAGTAAGTAATTCTTCAATTTTATTTCAAACAGCTTATTGAAACAGGTAGCTCCTGTTATTTGGCTGCAAACTCTCCATAATGGGCTTCAGGTTTCCCTGCTGCTCATTAGAGTCCTAAAAGTTAGTCCTAAAATTTAGCTAGTCCTCTTGATGGATATGGTATGTTGTAGATATGGCTGAAAACACTCCTTTTTCTTTAATTATTTCAGCTCTAAGGGCTCCAACAGAGGGTAATGCTACTGTTTTTTTTTTTGAGGTCTTATCAGAAATCTCTGTTAGATAGCGAGTTTCCATTGCTAGATGCTTACTTTACCTCTAGTTTGTTATGCATATCTCCATTTGACACAATTTAAACTTATTTTCTTTCTATTGTTACTTTTTGTGTGAAATAAAAAATCTATATTGATGTTTAACATATGAAAGATATGGAACTATAAGAAATTACCTGCCTGTGATATTAGTACTCATTTCAAGACATCTTCCTGTAACTTAGTATCACAGTACTGCAAAATTTTAATATAAATACTCTTTTTATTATAGAATACAGAGTAACAACCTTCATAATGGTCACACATGGTTGAAAATATTCTATTAAGTAGATAATTGAATATCCATATGGGCATATCACAGATTCTGGTCCTCCCACAAAATACAGCAATCCTATTTCAATAACAGTACTAGGCAAAAATGTGCTAATTTAATAGACCATTTCTATACTTACTCTGACAAGTACATCATCTGGTTTGTCTTACATAAAAATCTGATACAATATCAAAGTTAGTCTTAAGAAGTTAAGAACTTCATTTTTCATGGAACGATACTTTTGGCTGTTGGTTATATATTTGGTGAATGATAGAGATGGGTTCATCATCTACACATTAAAGTGTTTGCAAAGTACTCCTTGGTTCTAAATTTGCAACTAATATGGAATTGGTAAGTGGAAAGACTCAAGAAGTATTCTAAAGCCGTTCTAAGTTTAGGCTTCTCATTTAGACTTCAAAGTCCACAGAGAGAGCACTATGGACAGTGCAATATGATTTTCATTCATTCACTAGTCTTACTGTAGCTTCATTTTGACATTTGTTATGTATATATCCTATGTGTGCGTAAAACAATAATGATTAAAGCAAAGATCATCAATTTGAAAATCAGGGTAAATCCACAGGAAATAGAGGGAGGAAATGGGGGGTGTGTGATGTAAGTACAGGAATCATGAATGAAAATATAAAACAGAAATAAGTGAATAAAATTACGTTAGAACAGAAAAAGAAAAATAAGTCAAGAACAAAATCAGTAGTGTTTCTTACTGGAGTCATACTTATAATCTTATAAAATTAATAAAGTAGAGATTATTGATAACCTGTTTAAAAGTAAGTTTTGTGAAAGAGATTTAATTGCCATGGATTAAAGAATGAGAAAAAATATAAATGGGAGAACCAAAAATCATGATTGACTTTGAATCTCCACCCAGCACCTGACACCTACAGAACAAGGCTGCTCATAAACCTAGTTAGAGAAACTCCATGTTGCTGTGAAGAGCTGTCAATGGAGAGATAATGTGTCTCAGCAAAGTGCTGAGAAGATATTTGAACATTCGCCCTAAGTGGGGTGTATGTATTAATGTTCTTATTATCAAGTCTCGAGAGAAATCATGGAAATAGAAGCAGAAAGTATATAAAGACCAGAATATGGAGAAAAGAGCCATGAAATGCTGTCCTCTCGACTTGACACATGACATGGCTAGTGCATACAGGAGCTCACCATAATTTGGCTATTGTGCATAAGACCTGAATAAAATCAAACTAGGCACAAAATCAGGGCATAGATTGTTGAAAAATGGCCTCAACAAAAGTACATCTTACCAGGGTAAGGGCATGGGAAAATAAAAGACAGAAACGAAGGGACAATATCGGGAGGGAGTTTCAGAGATTATTTAGATCCTGTAAATCATCCACTTTTATTTTTCCACAGATTTTTATACCCAAGGTAAACTGGGGGAGAAGGTAACAAAAAGCTTCATTAATATACAAGAGGTGAACTCATACAGTTATTCTGTTGCCTAAGTAGCATGATGACCCAAGTCATGCACACTTTGGTACAGTTGGTCACATAGGCAGAAAAAAGCCTTTCCCCAGGTGACCTCATAGCTACAATGGGAGGAGCAGAAGTGCATTGGCATATCCTGACCATCTGTTGGGATGGCTGTGAGCCTTCTTAACTTCAAAAGAGGCCAGGCAGCCACCTCCGGAGCTAGAAGGTGTGATTAAGCCTGGTTATTCCCCAAACTCTCTAATGATCCGATAAGGTGGGAAAATGGGCCTTCATTTCTTGGGACCACAGAATAGATGAAGAAAGTACTCTAAAGGCAATATTACTTACTGAAGATATTTGGATATTTTGATTGTGAGGAGTCTCTTTATTTACTTTTAATGAAGACATAGCCACTGAAGAATTTTCCATGATCAAGTCACGGACAGGACTGACTAGACTAAATGAGTTTTCAAAAAGAAAGGGATGGGGAATTAGATTGGGAAGAGTATGAGATGAACTACTAAATGAAATACATGTGATCATATTTCATTTCATACAAGCTTCAAATTATCAAAAATAAGTCTTAAAATATCCACTTTTTTCCAGAAGTCTGTCTGTAAGGAAGAAGGAAATACATTACTGAAACCACAGCAATACAAATGGAATGTCTAGAATGTAAGTTTCTCAAACTCAAGTGGCTCAACTTCTGAATGCTTACATGTTGGTAGAAAAACATATGAGTGATAGTTTCTGACTTCATACATTTTCCCTAAGAATTTTGTATTTAACTAATACAACTAATATAAAACCCAAAATAAGAATTGTTAATCTTACTCTAATGAAAGAATAGATAGCAAAGAGAAATTTATTTGATGAAGGGTAAGGGTAATACTAAACTGTGGGCATAAGGATAAATATTTAGAATAGGGCAATGAATTGTGCTCATTTAGTAAAGTGGCAGTTTTAACTTCTCCTCCAAAATCCATGATTTCACTAGTTCTGAATACTTGACCAGATTCCCAAAACTAGGGCTGATTTCTCTCTTGCTAAGTGGGCCTGGAGTCCAATTGGAGAGCACTTAGTGACTGTCACTACTACACCCTTAGGGTTAAGCCATTCTTGTCATTTTGCTGTGGTTCATTGGTGACACAGATAAGTAGGACTGTTGTTTGCTTCTACCCAATAAAGCGATACAAGTGTTTTGCCCTGAGATTGTGTGTGTGTGCCTGTGTGTGAGAGAGAGAGAAAGAGGGAGAGAGAGTGAAAGAGAGAGAGAGATGTTGAACAGACTAAGCTGTTTGTATTTATTGATCTTTGTATGTATGGAAAACAAGCAATAACGATTAGAGAGAGAAAGAGTTATGTACACAGGGGGTTGTTTGAGGAAGTAAGAAGAGAGTTGAAAATCTTTAATTATATTATAATTTCAAAAAGTAAAAAAGTATTTAAAAAGAATTGATGGTTGACCAAGTGCTTTGTATTAGCAGCATGGATGAACTTCAGACTGAAGCTTGACATTATGGTAAGAAATACAAAGGCATTTGTTGAAAAGGCTATATAATGTTCACAAAGGAGTCAGTGAGAGTAATAAGAGAAGGGAGAGGGAAGAAAGAAGATAAAAGTGAAAAGTGATAGGATATTTAAAATATCTAAGAGTTAGGATAGAATCAGAATCAATTTATTAACTTATTTAGCAAACAAAAATGGCATTTCATACTCCCTTTGAGTCACAATTAACTATATTCCATACATCTCCCAGCAGATGAATTGCTATCTATTGATCTCTATTAAATCAGTCTAAATATCAATAATTGTGCACACATAGGTAGAATAAAACAGAAGGTCTTTGCTTCATTTTGTGAAACATTTATATTATTTTATGCCATTTATTTTTAATCAAGGCCACACTTTTCATTTTTAAAAATACTTTAATATTGATATCTAGAACCCAGATTTTATATTAAAATTATATTCATTAAACATAGTGTAAAAATACATCATTAATTTTATGCCTAGCTGGAATCCGGAAATACATGAAAATAAATCTAATTACAGATACCACACTAAAGTAGTTTTAGAAATCTTTTTTTCTGATTTTCTTTTGTAATAACTTCTAATTATTTATTTTACATTATAAGGATGAAGATAATATCTTCTCCAAATTATTGTAGTTAATAAGTTTTATGTTATTTTAAAACATTTTAAAATGTTATTTCATTTTCTATCATAATTTATTGACATGGTTGTTTATCTGAGCTAGAACAAAGTAAATTAACATCATCACATGCATCCTATACTCTCATTCAACCCTTGTACTTTTATTTTTCCTTCAGGGTATATTGGATCTAGTATTTTGTTTCTAGGAAAGAAAATATTTCAGTGGTTAGGCCCTAAGTTACTAAGATTCTTTCTGATTTTCATTTGTATTTCTTGTCTTTCTCCTACATATCAAATTTGATAAAGCCAACCCCTACATTTAAAACACACACACACACACACACACACACACACACACACGCACACACACACACATAAATATATATATATATATTTAATCCAGGCTTGACCAGATATACCATGGTTGGCCTCCTGGGCAGAAACCTAACAATATCACAGGCACCGAATTTGGTTGGAGAGGCAAGACATGGAAAATCATTGATTTCTTCAGCTTTCTTTAAAGCACATTAAAAGATAAATGTCTAAAAGAGATACACTTTTAAAACTGATGGAAATATAACCCCTTAAGGAGATTCAGATGTGGCAGAAGCCAGGTCTGAAGACTACCTGGAGTAAGCAGACTAGCATGAGCCCCTTCCTGCTTGAGAAACCAGAAATGAGAAGGGGTAGCGAGACCATTTAAGAGTCAGTTTTGCCAATCAGCTGGCAGGCTTCAGTTGGGACTAAAGATAGGCCTGTTCCTACGGCCTCTTCTAGAACTTGGAGGCTGGGATAGCACCCAGGCTCAAGGTCTGTATAGTTAAAATGTGGCACCGAGCTTCAGAAGGCAGTCGTTTCTCTCCAACCAGGCTCTGAAGGTTCAGGAGGAGCAGAGCCCAAAGGATGTGATTGAGGCTTGTATACATACTGGAACTCAGTTCCTGGTCTACACAAGCAGTATGGAATTTGTGGAACCTAATATCAAGGGCCACCCCTTCTACAGGGGCAAAGAGGTTACCCCATATGGAGCAGTCCACAGGCACCCCTACCCTGGAGCAAAGCCCTTGTTGAGAAACTGGTCCTGGAGGCCAATGGAAGGAAGGTCAATGGAGGGCTAACCCTGGTGACATGTGCCCTTAGACCCACAGACATCTATAGTGAAGGTCATCAGATCATGAGAGATTTCTACAATCAGGGACTGTGCTTTGGGGTCGGCTCTTTGAGCCGTCCCAGTTTCTGTGGAGCACGGTAAGATCTACGTTGGTAATGTGGCTTGGATGCACGTGTTGGTAGCCCGAGAGCTGGAGCAGCAGGCAGCACTCATGGGAGGCAGGTGAATTTCTGCTATTATAAATCACCCTATAAGAGCTTCAAGGACCTCAACATGGAGTTTCTGGGGCCCTGTAGACTTTGGCTGATAGGCACCCACCCACTGTTGCCCTAGTGGTTGCTAGTGCTGCTGGCTACCCTCAATGCCCTGCTGCAGTGGCTGCTCTGCCCACTGCTGCTGTACAAACCCCTGCTGAATCCCTACATTCTGGCCATGGCCAACACCACCTTTACTGTCAGTACCAATAAGGCACAGCACCATTTTGGCTACAAGCCCCTCTTCTCATGGGAAGAGAGCAAGGCCCACACCATTCACTGGGTGCAGGCCTTGGAGGGTCTGGCTTATTGACGGCAGGGCAAGGAACTGGAGGCCACTGTGGTACACACTCAAGGTTATTTATATATTCTTTACAGGTCTTTATATGAGTGCATCCATAGGAAGGAGACAGAGCATCCCTACACCCTCCTTGCTCCCGGTCCTGAGCCTGAGAACCTACCTTACCTATACATTGAATGCTGCCCCACAGAAAATATGAAACAAGAAGAAAAATTTATTTATTATTTTAAAGTGATCCATTCCTGATATAAGCACATAGCACACTACCAATTTTTAAAATTTAATTAGATAAAAATACATCAAAATAAGTGAAATATGAACTTATTGCATAAGTATCTTCAGAT
Organism: Ondatra zibethicus; assembly: GCA_004026605.1. Lineage (NCBI taxonomy): Eukaryota > Metazoa > Chordata > Mammalia > Rodentia > Cricetidae > Ondatra > Ondatra zibethicus. The sequence goes on from PVIU01005815.1 coordinate 46,901, forward strand.
TCTATGATTAATCTAAAATGTTCTAGCCAGACAAGCATATGCACAACAATACAAGAAAGGTCTACCATGAGGACCACTTGTCTAACTTAACAGAAGTCTCACCATATGAAGTTTAAATAGTATAAAATTGGTACTCCCTTCATTTTTACTGAAGAGCTGGCTCAGTGATTAAAAAGCATGTGGTTAAAGTATGCAACCAGGATTTCTAATTATAGAACCTGCAGGAAAGTCAGATAAAGGTACCTGGGAGTGCTAAGGACAGATGAACTATAGTGGGTTTCTAATGCGATAATTTCTAACTTCACTGACGAAGTCTGACTCACATGATACGGTGGAGAGCAATGGAGAAGCACAAGTAGGTGGCCTCCATTCTCAAGTAATCACAAATAGTAACAACAGAACATCAGCACCAGTACTTCATCCACCCCAAAGTGCTGAATGACCCACATATTGAAATCATTGCATTAATGTTTTTTAGTTGGACTGATCTTTTAAGTGCCTAACACAGATACTGTGTATCCGCTCCTAGTCATGCCCTCATGTCCAGAGCTCACTGTGTGGTCCTGGAAGCTTCAAGAACATCTGAGTAAGAAAGGAGCATTGTACCAGGAAATCTATATTTTTCAGAAAAAAATCTTCAAGTAGGTTAGAGTTTGAACATGGGGAGAAGCACATTAAAGGGAAATGATAAAATGAGGATAATTAGGTTCCATTGGTGGATGGGAGGGCAGCGAAAGAAATACAATGCAGGAGAGTGATAGAAGAAAACTTAAAACTTCAAAAAAGTCAAGTGGAAGCTTACCACTTTAGAAGTTTCCATATTTACGTGTGTAATATAACTATGTATGTATAAATGTATGCATATACAGCCATATATATATGACTACAACTATAAAACTATATAGTTATAATATACTTTCTGTATACTTGGTTCTGTATCGCTGACACTGCTACCAGATTAAGAAACTGTGTCTGAACAAGCCATAGCTTTTATGGGAGAACCTATTGAACTTCTAAAAGTAGATAATGTAAAACTGAGTTATCATTAAACCCATAGATGAGTGTATCTTTCAGCCTGTATCAGAGAAACTTGTTTTGGAGTAGAGATGGAGTAACACAGGTCTAAGTCTGCAGAATAAGATAAGGCGAAGAGGCACATACCGTACCCATACATTCCACAGCTCGTGGAGCAGTCTGAATAAGCAGATGGAGAGAATGTAAGTGTCAGAGATAATGGAGATAAACAAGGGAAGAGTGTCTTCTGGACAAAATGGCAACTGTACATATGAACTCATAGCTGTACATATCAACTCATGCCAACTTTCAAAAGACCCATGCAAGCTTAAGTCAGCCCACACTTAATATGGAAAGAAGACTAGGGAGTACTACTCAAGGAATAATTAATAGCTGCCAGGACAGAGAGAGGCAGTTTTCTCTAGGAAGTAGGTTGACTATGGTCCAGAGAAATATCACACACCCAAATATTGGGTAGTATAATTTGCACTTGGTTGTCTTTAGAAATAAAAGGCACGTTATTCTGCCAGGGAAGAGGGGTGGATTTAGGAAGATCTGGGGAGGGTTGGAATTAAACAAAGCACATTACACATTACACTGAATTCTCAAAAAGCTAGAAAAAATATATTAAAAATAATCTGAAAGATAATAACAATAAATTAAGCAGTTAGAACACATTTGCAAAACTAAAACTATGGCACAAATTGGAATTTATGAAAGCAAAAACTAAACATAGTTCCAGGGGTCGATCCTGACGGAATGTGAAGTTCACTGGAAAAGATGAGCTTTGGGTGTAACTCGGCACTTTGGTAAAGGTTTAAAAATCTCTACAGAAGAACTATTTTTCTAATAAAGAGTTAAAGCTATTTACATATTCAGAGTCAAAGTATGAAGAATCAAATTGGTGTTACATGATAATTCAAAAATAAGGAAGGATGAATTAAATGGTGACTGATTGAATATATGCTACAATTTTGTTTGTTGTTATTTTTGTTGTCATTTATTTCAATATTGATTTGAAACAGAAGTAGGAAATAAAAGGAGAGATGCAAGATGAAATCATGGATAAAGTCTAATGAAAAATCACAAAGTACCATAGAAAGGAACAGAGCAGAAGCACAAGGCAACTAGATTTAGAATTAAAAGGGAAAAAATGGAATATATGACAAGTTGACTATAACAATGCATTGGTATGAAATGTGCCCATGACTTCAAGGTTCCCAGGATAAAATGTCTTCCAGAGAGCATTTCTTAAAGGAACAGGTAAGGCAAGTGTCTGATTTGGGAAGAGAAGAAAATAATGTGAGCTACTTTGAATACACAAGTCTGATGTGCCTAGTAAAGATTTTCCAGAACTTATCTGAGACTAAAATGTTAAGTCCCATTGTGCTTTACTCATGATGACTGTCTTGGTTTCTCTTCAGGACACAATATTCGTATTTTGCTGAGCTGACTGATGGAGGCAACTGACATCAGGCTAGACTGTCTACAATCTATTTTAATGTCTTTTTTGTCTTTCTACAAACACATGTTGATAAATGAAGCAGGGAATTTGCATATACTATGTTGATTTTAATATGCAGACATACTGTTTTAATGCTAGATTATTATCTTATTTTACAAGTTTGCCTGAATTCTTGGTTGTAATTGAGAAGTGATTCAGTATAACCTGTTTTTAACTTGAATAATTACTTTTCATTATCTTTTCAGGGATTTTTACTGTAGACCCAACCAGAAAGAAATAAAAATTCTTTCTTTAAATAATAACCTTAAACTTTCATATGAAAGAAAAATATCAAAAGGAAAATAAACATTGTGTTATTAGTGAATTTTCAAATAATTTACTTCATCATTGATGCTTCATTAATTTATTCCCTAGAGTTAGTAGTATGTTACCATGCTAGCAAAGGTCTTTAAACCAATTACACAAGGTTAATTATATAAATTAACATACCTAATATGATAGCCACATTGCTAAGTGGGTGTATAGTGAATGGTATCTAAATGGATGCATTTAATTCTTCTCTTTTCTGTTACTAAGAACAACATAACCTTTTGAAAATTAAATTCTAATGACAAAATTTATTTAAAAGATTCAGACTATAGGATATTTATGAATCATAGAATTTAATTTTCTTTCTAATACTATTTGACATAATGAGTTCCCTAGCTCAACATCTCTAAATAATTGTTCAAAATTTTAAATCATGCCCCTACATTCAAATGCTATAGTGTGTCAGTAGTGGTAACAGTAACTCTCCAAACAAGTGGAAGACCTGTATGACAGGAACATTAATTCTTTGAAGAAAGAAATTGAAGAAGATACCAGAAAATTCAATTGTCTCCCATACTCTTGGGTAGGTAGAATTAACATAGTAAAACTGGTACTTTATAAAAAGCAATCTACAGATTCAATGCAATGCCCATGAAAATCCCAACAAAATTCTTCAGAGACCTAAGCCCAGGATAGTCAAAACAATCTTGTACAATAAAGTAACTTAAGCGGTCATAATAAACCCTGACTTCAAACTCTACTACAGAGCTACAGTACTGAAAACAGCCCAGCATTGGCAGAAAAACAGAGAAGAGGACAAATGGGACTAAATCAATGACCCAGATATCAATACGCATACCTACAAACACCTAATTTTTGACAAAGAAGCAAAAAATATAAAATGGAAAAAGAAAGCATGTTCAGCAAATGATGCTGGCATAAGTGGATATCAGCATGTATAAAAATGAGAATAGATGTATCACCATGCACAAAACTCAAGTCCAAATGGATTAAAGACCTCAACATAAAACCAACTACACTGAACCTCATAGAAGAGAAAGTGTGAATGAATTGTCACAGGAGACCACTTTCTAAATATAACCCCAGTAGTATAGACACTGAAAGCCACAATTAATAAATGGGACCTCCTGAAACTGAGAAGCTTCTCTGAAGCAAAGAACACAGTAAACAGAACAAAATGGCAACCTTGGGAAAAAGGAAAAGATTTTCACCAACCCCACATTGGACAGAGTGGTGATCTCCAAAATATGCAAAGAACTGAAGAAATTGTTATGAAAACAACAAACAATCCAATAAAAAAATTGGGTACAGACCTAAACAGATAATTAGTGTGTGACATTCTTCTGTATATATGTTGTTTTTGTTGATTAACAAATTAAGAAGTTTCTTTGGCCTGTGACATGGCAGAATAGAGCTAGGTGGGAAAAACTAAACTGAAGTCTGTAGAAAGAAGGTGGAGTCAGTGAGATGCCATGTGGCCGCAAGGATAAAGACACCTGCAGCTAGCCTGGGCCTTGCCAGTAGACCAAAAGTCTTGTGGTAAAAATAATAGAAATGGGTAATTAAAGATATAAGTGCCAGCTAGAAATACGCATAAGCTAATAGGCAAAGCGCGATTTAATTAATATAGTTTCTGTGTGGCGATTTTGAGTCTGGGCAGCCAGGAACGAATGAGTAGCCTTTGCCAACAGAGAAATCTCAACAGAGGAATATAAAATGGCTGAAAGACACTTAAGGAAATCATCAACTTCCTTAACCATCAGAGAAACGCAAATCAAAACAACTCTGAGATTCCATCTTACACCTGTAAGAATGGCCAAGATCAGAAACACTGATGACAGTTTATTCTGGAGAGGATGTGGGGTAAAGGGAACACACCTGCATTGCTGGTGGGAATGCAAACTGTTACAGCCACTTTGGAAATCAGTATGGTAATTTCTCAAAAAATTAGGAAACAACCTACCTCAAGACCCAGTAATATCACTTTTGGGTAAATATCCAAAGGCTGCTCAATCATACCACAGGACATGTGCTCAACTAAGTTTGTAGCAGCATTGTTTATCATAGTCAGTACCTGGAAAGAACCTAAATGCTCCTTGACCAAAGAATGGATAAAGAAGATGTGGTACACTTACATAATGGAGTAATACACAGCCTACAAATAACAAACCCAGAGAACCTAAACAATAAAGAGGACCCTAAGAGAGACATACAAGAATCTAATCTACATGGGTAGCAGCAAAAGGTAAGATCACCTGAGTAAATTGGAAATGTGTATATCATTGGAGAGGGTAGAAAGGGAAGGGAGGGAGGGAAATGCATAGGTCAATGAAAACAAAAAAAAACCCCACAATTGCAAAAAAAGGTGGAAAGAAAATAATCACTCATCTTATTACAAAGAGCTCATTTTCTCTCTGTACAAACATGAGTCTTTCGTTGTACTTTTTTTTACACCATCATTAACATGCTCCCCACCTAACATAAAAAAAACACTTTAAAAATGTTTTCATTGATTCATTATTAAATTTCTTATTTCTATTTTAAGGGATATACATTTTTTATCAATTAGATGGAAAGAAGTGAATTTTCTAAGTAAAAATTAGAGTGAAAAGGAAATGCGCCCTTGGTTACCACTTGCTGTGTGTGTGTGTGTGTGTGTGTGTGTAAGAGAGAGAGAAAGAGAGAGAGAGAGATAGAGAGAGAGAGAAAGAGAGAGAAGGAGACTGCTACACTGTAGGCAGTGTTTACATTTAGCATGTACTAAGTTAGAAATTATAAATCAAACCTTAAACATTTCAATTCAAACAAAATAAATAATGTATAGACACTAAATTGCAAATGACTAGGAAGAAAAATGGAAGTACTAACTAAAATCCCATCTAAATGGTAGATCATAGCTGTCATTAACAGCTTGCTAAATAAAGAAAAATCTATTTTTGAGAATGAAAGTTATATGTTGAAAAACTATAAAAATCATTTAGCATCAAAAAGATGGAAATGGAATTATTAGTAGAGAATGCAGAAAAATACATTTTATTAAAAAGTCACAATGAAAAAATTCAAGTGAAATATGGAATAATTGCATCATATACAACTAGAGTAATAAGGATGAAGATGAAATAAAGTTATAGTCAGTGCAAAGTAAAAATTTAAAGGTAGAATAATGGACAACATGCTATTTTAGAATAAATATGAATTTGAAGAAAGTGAACTGAGACTGTAGTTCACAGACCCAAATGTTTAGTTTTGTGATTTTTTTTTATATATTTGAGCTCATAGAAAAGAGAGATACAAACCTAAATGAAAATAGATATCACTCTCCGTACATTGGTCTATCATGTACTCTCTATCTGAGGTGAGCACATACTTAATTCTTCCAAGGAAAAGTTTGCAACACAACACCATCAAGTTGTAGCAAGTATGAGAATATTGGTGATTGATTGTAATGCTTACACATCTATGTGAATTTATTGATCAACAGTTCAAAATGAGGAAACCCGCTCCTGATATGGGTGTTTTTATTTGTTATCACAAGATGTCTAGTTGGGGTATTAGTCCCCATTGTTATCCCATATTAGGATAACTCCACTACTTTTCTTTTAATATATGCATGTATATATTTTAGAAAGTTTCTATAGTATTAAATTCTATCTTATTCGTATTCCCACCTCTACGCTGCCCTCCCATCTTACAACCCAATTTAACTCTTACTAGTACTTCAGCTTTGATCCACTTTACTTAGATCTATCTCCTCTCCCTTGAAAATATATTCTCCCCTCCCTCACGTGGCACATAATGAATTTATGATCTTGATGGGTATTTCAAATACACTATGCATATATGATATTTAAAGATAACATCAACAAACTAGGAAAAACATGCTAGGTTTGTCTTTCTGTGTCTGGATTACTTCCCTCAGGATAACTGTTCCCAATTCCATTTACTTAGCTGTATATATCAATTTTTAGGTCGAATTATAGTCCTCTGTATATTTTTAATGTAAATATACCACATTTTTATTATCTATTCATCAGCTGATGGACATATAGTATTTTTTGAGTCACAAGAACATGGAGAAATGAAGCTTATACTCACCTGGAAGTTTCCTCTCAATTGTCTAGCTTTCATAGCATTGGGTAGTTCCATGCATGCTTTCAGTGAAGAAAAGTAATCTTCTGTCTCACTCAGTTGTGAACTAGCAAAATAAAATCATGACTGGCCTAACAAGTTGTGCCCCTGAGGCAGTAGTGATATGGAATGTTATCAGAGAATCCAGCCTGGATCAAGCTTGTTCCATGATATGCAACAGATATCTGCCACTTTTAAAAGGTTAAGAACATAAGCCCTAGCGGAAAACTGGATACTTTAACTCAGCTAAGTGTGGGTTGTATTTAAAATACTCCTAATGACTTTTTTTTTTTTTGTGTGTGGAACACTCTGAGAAACTATCACTCAATTCCTTTAAGAGGAGCTTTCTTTGCAGTAGATGGCAACTAAGAAAAAGGCGTTCACCTGGTCATCTTTCAGAAGAGAAGAGTCTACAGAATGCTCAGATGTAATGAGATACACATATCTTACAAGATTCAGAGATTTTTGATGACAGGGAGGGGCAATGGTTATGAGAGCTAGAGATACATGCAGAATAACTTCAAAGGAATAATATTTTCCAGACACAAAGGGCAATTGAACATAAGAACTCACAGTTGGTGACAGAATGCACAAGATGTGTGCAAATTCCAACCAGTGAAAATCTCAGCCTTGATGAGGGAAGGTAGACGCAAAATCCTTTTACTAACTGAGGAACAATGGCCCTTAACAGTTACTAGGAGACAAAACGTCAGATTTATATAATGATGTTGAACTTTGGTAGCAAGACCAAACACTGTTGCAGGTGTGACTCACAAGAGTAGCTGGGCAATAAAACATGGTGTGAATGAGGAAAAAAAAGTAGAAATCTTAAAACTTTGTGGGAAATTACAGGATGGTGAGGAGGATAGTTATTGGAGAAGTTGGGAGAGGAAAACTGGCTTTATTCAAATAATACTGTATTAAATTCTCAAAGAGATTATTAAAAATAATTGTAAAAGTATACATTTATTATGAGAATAGAGTCTAATACGTAGTTCTTGTGTTAAGAGATGCTACCCGTATATAGTCGCTAATGCAAACTGACAATTTCTTTTTGTAATGTGACCATAGGGTTATCACATGAAGATATTTTGCCTTCCTTGAAAGACAAACTAAACAACAACATGGCAATAGAGACGCCATTCATGGGCTCTGGATTAATACCTTCAGTATTTTCCTGATGTTTGTGGAGTTTAGTCAATCACAGAGATCACTATGAATCACTGCAGAGTTGATTTGAGGGTTGTATTGTAACTATCTGAGTGCTTCTCTAACTCATTAGGATCCAGAAGGTCAAAGATCAAAAAGCTACCTACTGCTGCGGATCTTAAATTACTGCAAAGTATTTTCTATGTTGAATAGAAAATATCCATTGTGCGAAGATTATTATTAACTATCTTATGTTACTTGGAATTTTAACCATGAAACTTTGATAGTTTAACTTTTAAATATTTTTCACTAAACTATTCATACATTTCAAAAGCAGTATGAATAAGACTGTAAAGTTCATATAGTTCACTAGACTAAAACATGTAAACAAACTTCCTTAGACTTTAAACTTGGTCCTTTGTTCCTAAAAGTATTTACCACATTTAATAGAATTAAAAGCATTCCTAAAGTGTGCACATGCCTAAGACCATGTATAAAAATATGATTATTAAACATTTTACAAGATAGTTTTAGTTATTAATTCTTATAATGTATTCTCATTATTATGTCAAACAATATTTTAAAGCAAAACTCAAAAGTCATTTTGTTACATGTCAAACTAGAAAAATCACTAATAACATAAAATTACATATCATAAAGGAAAGTCCTATCTTGAGGAAGAAAGGGTTGATTTTAGCTCACTTCAGTGACATGAAGTATAGAAACTACAACCAAGAATGCTCTTTACTGGCTTATTCATGCTTGCTGGCTCAGCCTGCTTTCTTGTGCATCTTATAACCACCTTCCCAGAGGTGAACCTGCTCACAGAAGCCTGTCTTCTCCCACATTGATCACTAATGAAGGAAATGTCCTATATATGTGCCTACATGACAATCTGGTAGAGGAATTCCCTCTATTGTGGATGCTTTTTCCCAGTGACTGTAGGTTGTTTTTTTTTTTTTTTTTTTTTTTTTTTTTTTTTTTTGATTTTTTGAGACAGGGTTTCTCTGTGGCTTTAGAGCCTGTCCTGGAACTAGCTTTGTAGACCAGGCTGGTCTCAAACTCACAGAGATCTGCCTGCCTCTGCCCCCTGAGTGCTGGGATTAAAGGTGGGTGCCACCGCCCGGCCATGACTGTAGTTTATACTATGTTGTTAAAAGCTAATCTGAATAAAAAAGTATATACTTTTCATCATTAAGCAGTTTTTCATATCTATAATTTGTTTGTGTAATTGTAATTACAGTGAATGCTCATTTTTGTCCTATCTCTTATTTTGTGTTTATATTCAGACATACTGTTTTATACATTTTTGGCATTAGATCAGTAATGTGATGCATGTATGCATTATAACATGAACAATTCAAGGCAATACACACTTCCTTTAAATTTTCATCAATTCTGTGTGCTAGGAAAGTTCACATTCTTTTCGCTGTGCAAACTAAATAAAAAAATTTTACCATAAATTGTTGTTCTGCATTGTTATAAGAAAGAGAATTAGTCCCTCCTACTTGATGGTGTTAGAACGTATCCTAATTTAAATTCTTTTTTTCACCACTCTGCCTTGTATTTATTTTATGATTTCATTATAATTTTTTCTCACCAAATTTGTTCGCGAAGTGAGTTAGAATATATGGCATTATGCTCTGATTTTTTTCTTATGTCACTTTATACTTTATAGATAAACAGAATTTAGGGTAGATACATGATATTGTATACTTAAGCCAACAATTGGTAGACATTCATGTTTTAATATATATATATGTGTATATATAATATATATATAGCTGTGATCTCTTTTGCATAAAATTTTGCTTTTACTTCTGAATTTTCATTCTCCAATTAGTTACTATATGATAAATTGTACAAAGAGAACTGCTTGTTAAAAACCAATGTACACAAACATAGCTTGCTCCAAAACTGTGGAGACTTAATAGGTGAGTGAATAGCCATGTGGCAGGACATCCCACTCTCTAGGACCTCCACAGTGGAACAAAACCCCGGGCCCCACCCCCAACTCCCTTGGCATTTCTGGCCAGCCAACAGAAGAGTTTCCTGTGGATAAGCACCCCCAAAACCCAACCCATCCACTGGTTTCTCCAAGCTACTAGTCCCACCATGCCTAAGAGCTTCCTACAATACTGAGGGAACCAAGAGAGAGGAACAAGAGAGTGAACCAGGAGAGAAGACCAAGAGAGCATGTTTATAGAGACCTCAGAGGCTTCCTGAGACACAGACATTGACAGAACAGAGCAGACCAAGAAACACTCCTAAACAGTCAGACAGCCACTGTAAGGATTAAACCAAGACACAGAGACACTGCTTGCCTCATTTTCCTTGTATCCTGCTTATCCATTTATGGATACCATGTACCTTGTCAGTGGTTGAGGCATGGGCAGTTCCTTGCCCAAGGCCAGTTTTGCCAAGAAAACAAGCTCCAAGTGGAGTGTCTTTGGTGCTCAACATTCTCTCAGGAATAGATTGGTGCTGCCAGGAACAATCGTGTCTCACTTCAACAGAACCCTAAGTTATTTAAATGCCATATTCTACAGTTCTTTGAAGTTGTTGAAGATTACTGATCTATGCAGAATACAATCTCTAGGTATCTAAAGAATCTGATAAGTCTAGCAATAAATATGACAAACATAGATGACTATTGATCTATAAATCTTAATAGCTATATAACTTGAAGACTATGAGTTCATATTAGAATATTATACAATAAACAACTATGCAACAAATGAGGACAATGACACCAAATTGTAGAATCAAATTGTATCTTGATCAGAGGTAGAAATGTCCTGAAATAGTATCAATATACAGAAGTGTTTTAAGCAGAGGTAGAAGAAGCATGCATGCATACAATATGACAAAAAAACTTTTCCTAGATATACAAATATTGTATATGAAAATAGGATCATATTCAATACAATTTAAGTTTGTATAAATATACAAAATCTATACCAATGTAAATTGCTTATAAATAATAACACGCAAGTATTCACTCTATTACTCAGTATTATTAGTGTGAGTAAGCTCAGACTAATCTGTTATCCCATCCAATTTCCCTCTTTTTTCAAAGAGATCCCTGAGAGTACAAAATTCCCCCCCAACCCCAACCCTATACCAGTTATAATTAATGCCTAAATGATGTCCCTAACCCTGAGGACAAACTTTGTTGGGAGAGGGGTGTTGTCTTCTAGAATTACTTCCAGCTGTCATGGGGGCGTTGTTCTTTCTATGGGATCCTGTGAAAGCAAAATGATGGTTAAGTTCCAAAATTACTGTTTGGTATAATTGCAAATAGTCTGAGTATTCGGTAGGGTTTTTCTGAGGTTCCTATTTGAGTTGTGGCCAGAACATTGTAAAAAAAAGTGCACCATTTCAGCTAACCAAGTTAGAACCATCTTGAGCAGGTGGTACACAAAACAGGTCTTATCAGCAGCTGATAACTACGCTATCAGCATCATGATATCATATCGACCAGGTGGAGTTGTTGTTGTGGGGCCCCATCTTCTTCCTGGAAACTTCAAAGATTACTGCAGGAAAATTCATTGTTAATTGTGGAAAACTTAAACATTAATTATATAGACATATATCGATATACATATTAAATGAAAGGTGTGATAGAGACAAAAATAGATATGAAGAAAAGTAGATTTTATACTAAATTCTTTTTTCTTTTTGTTCCATACCAGATAGCTCTTGACATGAGACAGAAACTCTGAATATTCCTTTTATCAGCATGCTTGGATGTAGAGAAGGACAGAGCCGTTGTCCAATCCAAAACCAGCTCTATATATTCATATGTGTGTGTGTGTGTGTTTAAATATATGTGTATCAGTTACCTGACCTCTTAAATTATATTCCATTTTCTCCAGTGGGCAGGTAACTTAAAGGCTACTGGCTGTAGGATTTCCTAAAGCAAATATCTTCAGTTATTTGGCAGGATACAAGATCAATTAAAAAAAATCATTAGCCCTCCTATATACAAATGATAAATAAGCTGAGAGGAAAATCAGGGAAACATCACCTATCACAAGCCACAAATAAGATAAAATATTTGGGGGTAACACTAACCAAAGAAGTGAAAGACCTATTTGACAAGAACTTTAAGTCTCTGAAGAAAAAACTTGAATAAGGTACCAGAAAATGGAAGAATCTTCCATGCTCTTGGATAGGTATGATCAATATAGTAAAAATGGCAATACTACAAAAAGCAATCTATAGATTGAATGGAATCCCCATCAAAACCCCAACACAATTCTTCACAGATATTGAAAGAACAATAATCAACTTCATATAGAAAAAAAATAGGATAGCCCAAACAATCCTATACAATAAAGGAACTTCCAGAAGAATCACCATCCCTGATATCCACCTCTATTACAGAGCTACAGTAATGAAAACAGCTTGGTACTGGCAAAAAAACAGAGAGGCTGACCAATGGAATCAAATCAAAGACCTGGATATTAATCCATACACCTATGAACACCTGATTTTTGACAAATTGTAAACTGAAATTATACAATGGGAAAAAGAAAGCAACTTCAACAAATGGTGCTGGCATAACTGGATGTCAATATACAGAAGAATGAAAATAGATCCATATCTATCCCCATGCACAAAACTCAAGTCCAAATGGATTAAAGACCTCAATATAAATCTGACCACACTGAACCTGATAGAAGAGAAAGTGGGTAGTAGTCTTCAATTCATGGGCATAGGAGACCACTTCCTAAATATAACCCTAGTATCATAGACACTGAGAGCAACAATAAATAAATGGGACTTCCTGAAACTGAGAATCTTCTATAAAGCAAAAGACACAGTCAATAAGACAAAAAAAAAAAAAGCAGTCTACTGAATGGGAAAAGATCTTCACAAACCCCACACCCTACAAAGGACTGATCTCCAAAATATATAAAAAACTCAAGAAATTAGACATCAAAATTCTAAATAACTTAATTAAAAATGGGGTACAGAACTAAACAGAGAATTCTCAACAGAAGAATCTCAAATGGCCAAAATATACTTAAGGAAATGTTCAGCATATATAGCCATCAGGAAATGCAAATCAAAACAACTCGGAGATACCATCTTACACCTGTTAGAATGTCTAAGTTAAAAAACACTAATGATAGCTTATGCTGGAGAGGATGTGGAGTAAGGGGAACACTCATCCATTGCTTGTGGGAATGCAAACTTGTACAACCACTTTGGAAATCAGTATGGCAGTTTCTCAGAAAATTGGGAATCAATCTACATCAGGATCTAGCAATACAACTTTTGCATATATCCAAAAGATGTTCAATCATACTAAAAGTCATTTGTCCAACTATGTTTATAGCAGCATTATTTGTAATAGCCAACACCTGAAAATAACCTATATGTTCCTCAACCAAAGACTGGATAAAGAAAACGTGGCACGTTTACATATTAGAGTGCTACTCAGTGGCAAAAAACAATGACATCTTGAATTTTGCATGAAAATGGGTGGAATTAGAAAACACTATCCTGAATGAGGTATCCCATACCCAAAAATATGAATATGGTATATAGTTGCTCATAAGTGGATACTAGCTATAAACAAAGGATACAGAGACTATAGTTCTTGTTCCTAGAGAAGCTTAGTAATAAGGTAATCCCCAAGAAAAACATATATAGATCCACCTGGAAAGTGGAAGCAGACAAGATCTCCTGACAGAATTAGGAGCATGAGAGTTGGTGGAGAAGGGAGGGAGGAAGGGGAAGAAGACAGGAGAAGGGGAGGGGTGAGGAGAACTTGAGGGAATGGCATAGCTGAGATGGAGGAAGGACAGAGATGAAAGCAAGGAAAGAGATATCTTGATTGAGGGAATCATTATAGGGTGAGCAAGAAACCTGGCTCTAGAGAAATTCCCAGGAATCCACAAGGATGACCCCAGCTAAGACACTAAACAATAAAGGAGAGGGGGTCCAATCTTGACTTGGCCTGTAGTCAGACTGATGAATAGCTTAAATATCACCATAGAACCTTCATCCAGAAATGATGGAAACAGAGGCAGAGACCTGCATCAGGTCAGTGGACTGAGCTCTCAAAGTCCAGTTAAAGAGTAGGAGGAATGAAAATATGAGAAAAGAGGTCAAGACCATGATGGGTTCACCCACTGAAACAGTCTACCTGAGCTAAAGAGAGATCACCAACTCCAGCCAGACTGGGAAGGAACAAGCATAGGACCAAACTAGGACCTCTGAATGTGGTTGACAGTTTTATGGCTGGGGCAGATTGAGGGACTCCTGGCAGGGCCACCAGGGTTTATCTCTACTGCATGTAGGCCTTTTGGGAACCTATTCTCTTTGGATGGCTATCTTGCTCAGTGTAGATATAGTAGGGAGTGCCTTGGACCTTCCCCAAAGAAATGTTTCTTATACTCTCTGAGGAGTGTAAGGGTGTAGGGTGGGAGGATATTTGGAGGGAATGAGAGGAGGGAAGTGATTAAGAACTTGCATTGATATGTATCATGAAAAGAAAGACAGGAAGCAAGACTTTTCTGAAATAAGAATTCCCCTTTACTGATAAATATATTTCTTTATTGTCAATGTCTAATACATGACAGAGCTTTCATTGTACTAATGAAACTAGTCTACAATTTATTTTAGGTATTGGTTTCCTGTTAATCCTCACAAAGTAAGTTGTTGGACATTCTAGAACATCCATTTGAGTCATCTAGACTTACATGTCAGAAGAATCTGAGGCTATGTATTCCTTAAAAGTGATCATTTTCTCATTTAAAACCAAAACTGGAAAGTTTGACTAAAGTCACTGTGAAGGTGAACCTACCTCTATTTCTATGTTCCCTAAGTTTGGTCATTTGCATTGAAAACATACATCTGCTTGGAGTTCTCAGTGAATTGACAACAACCCAGATACAGAACATCTATTTGAGACCATTTTTCCAAAAATGGATGCTCTAGTAGTTTATCACTCTTTCAGTATGGATATTTTTGGTGATGCACTCCATTTTAGGTATTCAAGGTTAAGTGATCAATCTTCATTGCTCTCTTCACTTAACTGAAATCATCTTGGAGACACACCTCAGTGTTCATCTATGAAGTTGTCTCCAGAAAGTTGTAACAGAAGAGGAAAGACACGCAGATTATGTGTAGTGCCATAAAATGAGGTAGAGTCCTGGATGTGTAGTAGTGAGAAGCAAGTGGGCCGCGGTCCTGCTGTCCAGCTCCCAGTTGCATAGCTACCTTAACTCTTTAAATAATTACATGGAAACTGTATTCATTTAATTACTGCCTGGCCCATTAGTTTTAGCCTCTTCTTAGCCAACTCTCATATCTTAAACTAACCCATTTTTATTAATCTGTGTTTACCATGAGGTCATGGCTTACCAGGAAAGATTCAGCATGTTTGACTCTGGTGATTTCATGGCGGCTCTCTCTGTCTGTCTCTTCTAGTATTCTGTTCTGTCTACTCTGCCCACCTAAGGGCTGCCCTATCAAAAGGCCAAGGCAGTCTCTTTATTCAACCAATGAAAGCAACAGAAATACAGAAGAACCTCCTACATCACAGAAAGTTGTAACAGAAGAGGAAAGACATGCAGAATATGTGTAGTGCCATAAAATGAGGATGGACTGAAACTGAGAAAATGAGTGGCACATCAGCCTTCATCTCTCTCTGCTTCCTGTCACAGCTGTTGTCAGATACATTGTTCCCAGTAGCCTCACACTCTTACCAGTTTACCTGCCCTGCTCAATAGTCATACTTTAAGATGTTTGTTCATAGACATTTTGTAGCAATGAGAAAAAGCAACTTACATTGAAAATTAATTTCATAATTGTGAAAGACATTGTGATTATAACTAGGTAAGTCTTTCTAATCTTGATTCAAAAGAGTGAAACAGTAGAATATGTGGACAACTTGTTTTGTGAGGTTCTGGCCAATGTACAGGGTGTTTGCCCTGGAACTTGGGTAGAGGCTATTGGGATTATTTTCTGTTAAGGATTCTGCCTTCTTTCTATGTCATGAGGACTCCAGTGTGGGTGAATTCCAAGGTTAATAGCAAAACCATTACTGAAAAATAATTTCCAAATATGACAGCACTGAGCACTGAGTACATGACATTATTACTGATATCTCCTCCTATCCAGGTTCAGTATGATAGATAAATTTAAGAAGAGGGAAAAAAGATAGAAAAAATGCATTCAGGTCTACAACTAGAGAGTATAGAAAGTAGAAAGGGGGGAGGAAAAAGTTATCTGTGTGTTTAATGCACACAAGATATGTACCAAACACTTAACTACAATAGTTGAGGAGTTTTATTTAGCATGGCTAAAGAGAATCATTATGCTCTACACAGGGGCAGCAAGAAAAATCCTGCCAGGCCAAGGCCCCATGAATAAAAGGCATGAGCTTGTAAAATATGAATTTATTTGAAAGGAGAGAATTTGAGCTGAGAATGCTATCAAAGAGATTCCCTTCTGAAAAGCAGTAGCAGGTGGGAAGATTCTCAGATTTAGTCATCCCCATTCAAAGCAGTTTCCAAGAGATATGCTTGGTGTCACTCTGGAAGCTAGAACTGCCAAGAGGTAACCTATGATCCTTGTTCATAAATGGTCTCTTTTGTGTCTTTCACACTGTCATTAATATATAAAATAATATAATTTTACCCATTTAACCAGGCATATGGTGCGTAAGCCAAAGACTGCTTAATCATACATTATAGCCATCATTTGATCTATTTAGTTTCAAGTAACTCTTCTATAATGATTGATCACTTATGGGCTATCAAAAAGAAAAATAAAGTTCTTAAGATATGTACCTGTTCTTGAGACATGTCCCTCGCAGGGAAATATACTACTTATCTGTTCATTTCTTCAGAATATGAAGAATTTCAAGTCATTTTATTCACCATATCTCTATAAAATATCATTGTAATTATTAAAACTCTCTGCTAGGAGAGTCCTCTTTCATCATTACATTTAGATTCACCTCATAATAGAACTGTAAGATAAGGCTTGCCTGCTTTTGTCTTACAGGAACTGAATGAGATGAACTGTCTAGGAATGAGATATAAATTTGTCTTTTGTCTACAGAAAAGCCCTTACATGTTTGATTTTGTTGGATCTTGTAGTCATAATGGACACAGCTCACTTTACCATCCCTTAAAATATATAAAAACATTGTCAATAATAATGTTTCCTCATTATTTTAGTTTTCATTTCTTACTCCTTTATATATAGCAAACATTATCGTAAGCAGGAATATTTATGAATTAAAAGGATATTACCAATACAAATACCACCATAATATTCTTTAGGGTGAAAAATATTATGTTCCTATTAACTATATTGTGACAGAGGTCATAGTACTTATGATTACTGTATATAAAACTAACATGAAGTAAACAGGCTCCACTTGAACTGTTGGAAAATAGAATGAATGCATAGCAAGAACTGTAGGCTCTGTGGACTTCCTTCTGCAGACTTTATATTTGCAAATCAATTACAACTTCAAATCTTATTTGACTGTATTTACTATCTCCCATTTGGAACCTATATATTGTGTAAGAGAGAACTGACAACCATGTAAAAGTAAATTGAGTGTAATGGTATCTTGCTATTAACCACATCTATATTACATACAGGAGTTATGAATAATAATGTGAAAATAAAAATATATAAATATATAAGTAAAATATATTTCAAGACAGGGTTTCTCTGTGTAGCTTTGAAGCCTGTTCTGGAACTCACTCTGAAGGCTGGGTTGGCCTTGAGATTACAGAGACTGGTCTGTCTCTACCTGCTGATTGATGGAGTTATAATGTGCCACCATTGCCCAGACTATAAATAAATATTTTTAAATGTTCTCTAAAGAGTAATGTAATTCTAAGAAGGAAAGATTTCTACTTGCTCTCAAGGCAGAATCCCAGGTGTCCCTGGAGATGCTGTCAGCCCAGGACCCCTGCCGGCATCAGGTATCAGAAGTATTTGATGCCGGGGTACAAGATAGTCAGCAAGGCTTAAAAGCCAGAGAAGCAGGATGATACTTAAGTTTTTACCTTTGATAGTAAGAGTGGATATCTTCCTTCTCCCTCCCTTGGGAGGACTAATTCTCACCATTCACCTTCAGTCCAAGGATTTAGGCTCTTGAGCCATGTGATATAGGAGGTCCTTCTCTATTTCTGTTTCTTTTATTGGTTAAATAAAGAGACTGCCTTGGCCTTTTGATAGGGCAGCCCTTATGTGGGCAGAGTAGACAGAATGGAAGCCTGGGAGAGAGAAGGCAAGGTGGCAGATGCCACGTTTCTCTGGCCCAAGATGGAAACTTGTTAAACTCATGCTGGTAAGCCACATCCTCGTGGTGATACACAGATTACTAGATATGGGTTAGTTTAAGATGTAAAAGTTGGTCAAGAAGAGGCTAGAACTAATGGGCCGGGCAGTCATTTAATTAATACAGTTTCTGTGTAGTTATTTCTGGCACCAGGAGCCAGGCAGGACAGAACAAGGGGCCCTGTGCAGGGAGCCGGGCGCCAGAACGCAGCCCTCTCCTCCTTACTATGATTGGCTGCCCATCGTGGTTGACTGACTCCATGTACAGTCTGAGAGAGCTTCAAAAAATACAGAGTTTAACAGAGTATTTGCTGTTTGCTAGCAGGGTGCCGCAGAGAAAATTTCCTCACTCAGCAACTGCAACAATAAAAAAGCTGCAGTGGTTTTAAAATGCCGGCTTTCTGGGCTATGCTGCTGGCACCATCTCTGACTCCCGCTGGAGACAGGTTATTTGGATGGGGTTTCTAACTAAAGTGCTATGGCTTGCTTGCTTGATGGCAATGTGGACTTGCTGTGTGCCTGGAACTGCGTGAAGCTCAGGGGCACCAAATGGGTCTGAAACAGGAGCAGCTCAGCCATGCTGACCTGTGCTGATCTCTGGCTGGAACTATTGTAATTATCATAATAATAGCACAGTTAGGGTTTAGATTGGGCAGGAAACAGGCAGTACCGTATTTCTCCTACATGGTGCAACTTAAGTTTTTAGG
Organism: Ondatra zibethicus; assembly: GCA_004026605.1. NCBI lineage: Eukaryota > Metazoa > Chordata > Mammalia > Rodentia > Cricetidae > Ondatra > Ondatra zibethicus. The sequence continues at coordinate 66,017 of PVIU01005815.1, forward strand.
AAGTGCTTAGCATTTTAAGAAATGTTCCTGGATAGTAAAGAATTACCGATTCACATTAGGACAGATTCAGACATAAAAGACCTCTAAATGGGTCACCAGGATCCGGTCGGGACAGAACAAGGGGCCCTGCGCCGGGAGCCGGGCACCGGGAACGCAACCCTCTCCTCCATACTACAGCCACGTAAGATAACATACTCTTGTCCTTAACACCTTTCCCATCACACAGATTCAAGATAGTCCTACCTCTAAGTCTTCTTCCACCTCTTGCTAGACTGGTCAACAGTCAGGCACTGAGGAGGATACAACAGGAGGATACTGGAGACAAAATGTCTTGATTGTACCCGTTTGTGGCTTAACTTCGTATCTAAATAGTAAACATCTTTATAATGTTATTTTAATACTGAATCAAGCTATAATCCTCAGTCCCAGAGAAGATAGATAGGTAACAAGGAGTGCCCAAATAGAAATGCATGGAGGGGAAAATAGAACAAATCTTCTGGGGAAACTGAGGGCAGGTGGTGATGGGAACCTGAGGGATCAGGTTGTATGATAGAAGGGCAGTGTTAAGAAATAGATTTCTTGATTGGGAGGGGAGCATTTTGGGTCAAGTAGAAACCTGATACAAGGGAAGCATCCATGAATCTACAGGAATGACCACAGCCAAGACTCCTAGCCATAGTGGATAGGTACACTGAACTGGACATCTCCTGGAATTAGATTGGTGACTACCTAATTATCATCAGTGAGTCTTTGTCCAGTAACTGAGGGAAGCAGATGTAGAGATACAGAGCCAACCACTGGGTGGAATTCAGGGAATCTTGTTAAAGAGAGCAGCAAGGAAGGATTGTATGAGCAGGATGGGCAGAGGAGCAAGGTCATCCCAAGGGAACCTACAGGTTCAAATAACCTGGACTCATGGGAGCTCACAACACTGGACTGACACCTAAGGAGACCAACCTAGACCCTCTATATAAGTGTGACAGATGTATAGCTCACCTACTTGTGGGACTTCTAACCCTAGGAGCTGGGACTATCTCTAATGCGTTGGCTGGCTTTTGGAAACCTATTCCTCATACTGGGTTGTCTTATCAAGCCTTGATACAAAGGTAAGGGCTTAGTCATACCTCAAGTGATATGTCATGCTTTGTTAATATTCATGGAAGGCCTGACTGTTTTTTAACAAAGGAGGAGAAGTGGATGGAAGGAGAAGGGAGAGGGGAGTGAATATGAGGAGAGGAAGGAGGAAACACTATGGTAGGTATATAAAATAAATGAATAAAAATTAAATAGCAAACAAAAAGGAAATAAACTTGAAATTTATTTATTATAAAAAAAGCAAAAATTTATTGCAGGAAAGACAAAATTGGGAGAAGGGTAATGATTTATGTTAAGTTATTTTTCCTTAAAGACACCTGCATTAGTTACTTTTATTAGTTCTGATGCAAAATAATGAAGGAAAACAACTAACAGAAATGAGGCTATGTTTTTGAAAATAACTTGAGGGTATTGTCCATCACAGTGGTGAAATAATAGCAGATTGTCTGCAGATGCTGATTGTTTTGTGTTTGCCATCAGGAAGCAGAGAGAGTTGAATACTCATGCTCGGTTTATTTTATTTTTTTGTAGTCTAGGAACTCAATCATGGATTTTCACCACCAACCCTCAGGATGAGTCTTCTCTCTCCATTAAATCTTTGTAAAAACACCTTCTTTAACACAGAGATATATTTACATGATGATTCTAAATTCAGGCAAGAAGACAAAACAGATTATTAGCCAAGCAGTCATAGTACATGCCTTTAATCCTAGCTCTTGGGAAGCAGAGGCAGGAAGAACTCACATGTGACTTCTAGGCTAGCATGATCTACAGAGCTAGTTCTAGGATAGCTAGGACTGTTGAGAAACCCTGTTTTGAAAAACAAAAAAAAATCATCATAGCACCAAAATAAAAGGCTATTATATGTGTTCAACCATGACAAATCACTGTATACAGGCAAGCACAATGTCAAGTAGGTAATTTAAAAACACTTCAGTTCTTAAACTGTTTCTAGTCTTTTATTCAAATAGTTTATCTCTGTGTCTCATGTGTTTACATCATTTTAAAAAAGGCTAAAGGCAGGTCTGTAGACTGTTTTCCATGCCCTATTCAATTCTTTCTGGGTTTACCTATTTATTCAGCGAGTGTGAATGTGTGTGTATGCGTGTAAACACATATGTACCAAAAAGTATTTGTGGAGGCTTGAGGATAACTTCTAAGAGTTGGTTATCTCCTGTCACCTTGTGGGACACAAGCATGGAACTCTCAGGTTGGTGGGTCTGTTGTACCAGTGCTTTTACCCATTTCACAGGCCCATATATATTTTTTATATGTGCTTATTTGTGAGTAAAGTTTCACTTATATACAATTCTTGGTAAATTTAGAGCCTTGATATCTTTGGCTAAAACCATATTCTCTTTGTAACATAAAACTTTGAGATGTTAGTAAAGAGTTAAACTAAAATGACTGATTTACTTCATTTTACTTCTAGAAACTAAAAGTTGTTGGAGGAGGCTTTTAGCTTTGTGAGAAGGTCCAGGTTTCAGAAGTTAGTGGCATATAGCTGTCATCAGTAATGTGTCCCTGAAAGTAGAAAAGGAGTGCAAATCACCAGAAGTTTCAGAAAGGCTCCACTGTTCACTGTGTTTGGCATCAGCCTTATTATACATGAAGTGTCTTTTATCAGGGCTTCAAATAGCTCTGAATAGAAACTAGGACATCTTCTCCACTGTCCTCTGGCTTTAGAAAATGACTGGGTTTTTTTGTTGTTGTTGTTTATTTGTTTGTTTCTTTTTTCTTGCACAATTGAAACAGACTTCTAGAAGACATGCATTGTGGCTAGACTTGGTACATTTTCATAGTAAATGATGTTTAGGAGTATGATATGCACAACATCATCAGTACTGTTCCAGCAGTCTTAATCTTCAGTGTCAAGCTGCAGCCTATTTTCCTCTGAAATGCTTACAACCATATGGTGGTTTTTGCTTTTGGTGTCAGTTTGGTTGGGTATGCAATACTTAGGCACAAGATAAGACATTTTCATTGATTCTTAAAAGTTCTTTATTCACACTTGAGTTAAAACAGCTGGTGCAGGGTTAGAGAGTACTTGTGTCCCCCAAAGCTCTGGATATTGCTTTCTGTTTCACCATCTGTGCCCTGTTAAATATTCTTGATTTTTGCCAAGTTTGGACCAATTTATATGTAAAATCAGTTACTTAAATCAGGGTCCAAAAAGCTTCAGGAAGAAAAAAAGCAAGATTTTAAACTGCACAACCCTTGTATATAAATCATTAATACTGGAATGGGGATTCAACTACTGACACATAAAAGATCATTGTGTGAAATCATGCCTGCTGGATTTTGGAAGACCAATGAGCATGAATTATCTTTTCAGAATCCTTGACCCCAAAGTCACAGACCCATCCAAAGTCCTCATATTTCACAATATGGAGAAAATACAGTATGGTTTATTAGTAAGCAGCTGCAGACTCAATTATATTCATTTTAGTCTTCTGTGCACCATGGCACAGTGAGACCTGGAATAGTGGCTAATTGTTTTAGTATCCTAACAATTTTACTGGCTTGTACCTGACAAAAGTTTCAAGTAACAAGATTAGCCGGTATGTAGCTTCACACTTTCAAAGATAGAGCATCCTAAACAGCCACATGGGACAGGGCTTAACTTAGAAAGGCTACTGTCCTGCTTTGGGGATATTGATTTTCATCAGTGAACATGGCTGTCTTGTTATTTTTAAATTATGGGCTAGTCCAAGGATATAAAAAGTTATATGTTACCATGGTTTTATTTGTTGTTCATTAAGCTAAATATAGAGTTCCACTAAAATTCTTAACTAATAGTAAAATGGTTAATATTTGTCTCTGGGTATTTTAGAAAATAAACATAGGATAAATAGAATTGCCAGAAAACTGTTTATAAGCAATGACAACGACAACATACAGATACCATTTCCACCAATATTTGTTAAAGCTAATACCAACTACCAATGTATTTAGAAATTGATATATTATAGGAATACATATTTCAATATAACTAAAGTAACTTATATTTGTACATGCATCTTAATGTAAGGTAAGACGTAGCTCAGTTTTCAGTATACCTGTCTAGCTACTTTGAAGCCCTGGGTTTAATCACCAGGACTGCATGAAACCAGGGAAGATGGTGATCAAGATCCCCTACCACTCATTAAGAAGAGGCTTGTGGATCAGATGTTCAAGGTTATCATTAGCTATGTAATGAGTTTAAAGAGAGTAGGCCAGATCTCAAAACATAAAGAAACAGAATGAGTAAAACATCTAAAAAATTGATGCAATCAAAATATTTGCTAGTTATCATCTTCATGCATTTTATTATCTTCAGTTGCTATATATTGTTTCATTTAATTCATCCAAACCCAGAATAGGGGTTCAGAAGAGATTTTCCAGTACAGTAGACAGAATTAGTAGTCTAATTATATGTAGTACAGAAGTGTTGATGATACCTAATTCATGAAAATTTTCTGATTATCAAAAATTCCCATTTCTTCTCATCTAAATATTATAATCTCACGTTCAATATTTTTATCATATCACTTAGTTGTTACTACAATTCCTGCCATAGAAGAATATAAAAAATGGATATGTCTGATTTTACACTTATGTTGTTCTCAAGTGATTAATAACATGTCTTACATGGAGATAGTTTCTGTATACTGCCCTTGTTTAAATAGACAAAACTTACATACTTACATATTTCTTAGAACTCAGAGAAGTCCAGACAGTATCTACCTAGACCCTTCACTCTTACTGACTTGTGATTGTGATAATTAAAGTTTTTGTGAATGCTACCAGAGGAGGAAGGTAAACACCAACTCATCTACAGACCTATAATCTACAATGGTGACCTTCATTCATCATACACCCATTGACCAGTAGTACAAACTTTTGGAGGATTTAAGACCTAATTTGATTTAGGACCCATTACATAATATTGAATCCAAGCCTGACTCTGTTTTGGTGGACAGAAGATTAGATAGCCCATGGAATAAGAGGAAAAGAAAATAATAATATTCTATGCGAGGAACATAACAGCAAAATGACTTCTAATGGTCTTTTGCTGCATCCATAGATCAATATCTTTCTCAGTTATCATCAAGGAAGCTTTCTTCTGAAGTAGATGGAAACTAATACAGAGTCCCACAATTGGACAATGTGCAGAGAGTGAGTGACTTTCCAATACTCAGTCCTAAATGGGGTGTTTTCATCAAGTCCTCCCTCCAGTGCTCGGGGAACTATGCAGAAGAAGAGGGAGAAAAATTTCAAGAGCCAGTGGTAATGGATGACACAAGAAAATGGTATTTTCCAGATACAACAGGACTCAAATACCTATGAATTCATCTATGACTTTCTCTGTGAACATACACATGGTGGCCGCATTCACAGAGCCTGGCATGATCCAAGACAGATGGTGTTCCAGTGCTGAGAGGGGGGAAGGAAACAGGAGCTCCCATGCTTACCAAGAAGCAATCTCAAGTAATTTTCAGTCATGATACCTTAATGGGTGTATACACAATTAAGAGCAGACTGCATGCTCAAGAGGAGATGGCTAGCGATGAACTCCATGATATTTTTGGAGGCTTTTTGTCTCATATTGCTTTTGTTTGGGAGTGTTTCTACCTTAGACGTCTTTTGCTTGTAAGATTTGTTTTCTAATTCTATGTTTTTGTGAGTAGGTGTGTGTATGTGTGTGTGTGTGTGTTTCTCATGCCTCCTCCTCTTCTTCTATTATAGTTTGTTTTATTACTTTTCTTGAGAAAGAGAGACAAGACACAGAGACAGAGGCAGAGAGAAAGAGAGAGGCTTGAACTTGCAAAGGTGGGGAAGAGCAAGATCTAGGTGAAGATTAATGAGGAAAAAAACTGTGATGAGAATATATTGCACAGAAATAATTTATTTTTTTTAAAAAAATTAAATGAGAAAAGCATATCAATAAGGAATAAGGTATCAACTTACAACCTTGTAAATGTTGAGTTAACCAATTACAGTGAAATACCTTCCAAAAGCTAGCTATTGCCAATAGAAAATATTTCTTCAATTAGAAGACTCAACTCTAAATGTAATTTATGTATAAATACATATAATTTTGATAAATGTAAGTCAGAATGAGTTAATCATTTAAATTATAAAAAATAGTTATTTGGGAGAAAATTTCATTTTTCAATCTCTTCTACTTGAACAGCTATTATTATTGTTATTGTCTTTCCTACTCAATATCATTTACCCTTCTCCAAGTACTAATTTAATTATTTTATATTTCTAAATACTAACATGTATTACTTAAAACACAGTGCAAGTCAGGTTTTGTGACACATGCTTTTTATCCAAGCACACAGGAGGCAGAAGCAGGCAGATCTCTGGGAGTCCAAGGTCAGCACGATTAATTCAGGACTGACAGCTGGGATTACACACAGAGGCCTCATTTCAATAAAACCAAACAAGAAGTAAAATCAGAGCAATCAAAGAACAAACAATAAACAAAATGTAGAACAAGAGAAATATAGAAAGGACTGTCTAAAATGTTTAAATGGTTATTTGGATTAAAGCACACATATGCAAAAAATATCATTTGCATATAAGAAAAAATATGCAATATTTGTCTTTTTGGGTTTGAGTTACCTCACTCAGGATGATTGATGCTAGATCTGTTCATTTTCCTGAAAATTCAATTTTTCTTAACAGCTTAATAATATTACATTATGTAAATGAACTACACTATCCTTTTTCCATTCAGCAGTTGATGGACATTTAGACAGGATCCAATTTCTGGCTATCGTGAAAACAGTAATGGGGTAACTCTACAGTAAGACATAGAACCCTTCAGAAATTTGCCCAAGAGTGGTGTACTTGGATCTTGCAGTAAACAGATTTTCAGTTTTTGAGGAAACTACACACTGATTTTTGCAGTGGATATACTTGTTTAAATTACTACCAGCAATAAATTATTATTTTCCTTTCCTCGTATTGCTTCCAGAATGTGTTGTCACTTCCTGTATTGATCTTGGCTATTCTGATTAGGTTAAGATGAAATCACAAAGAAATTTATTTGCATTTACATTATGGCTAAGGATGTTTAACATTTCTTTGTTTTTTAGTCGTTTGTGCTTCATCTTTTACAAACTCTTTGTACATCATTTTAAATTGGATTGTTTGCTTTTACATATTTAGTATTTTTAGTTACTTATAGTTTTGATACTTACCATTTATCAGTACTATTATTCTGCCAAAGAAACATAGTAATAAAATAATTTGTAATGATATTTTGTTAAACCCTATATATCACTTACAACTTCCTCAAAGAAATTTCTCCTTAGTATAGATGGTAATTAATACAAAGACTCACAATTTGGTAGTATGCATAAAGTAGAGACTTAGGAACGTCAAGCCCTAAAGTGGATGTCTTTATCAAACCCTTTCCCTCAAGGTTCAGAAAGCTATGTTGCAGGTGAACTATTCTAAGACCCAGAGGTCATGGATAACTGCTAAGACTACAGTCTCCTTTCTGGATAAATGGGATTAATAGTACGGAATTAGATAAGGGTGAATAGGAGCCAGTTTTCCAAAAGGAAGTATTATTAATAAAAATGAATGAAAATTTAGATGTAATGTCTAGAAGTTACAGTAGAGTAAAAGATAAATTTGTAGATGATATAAATGAATCAAAAAAGAGTTTCAAAACTTTTTAAATTTTTTATCATATATATGATAATATATGACAATTATATATTTTTTCACTCAAATTTATTTATCTTATAGAAAACTGTCTGAAAGAAGTGAAGTCAATTTCTCACGGTCGTTCAACTATCAAGAACAAAGCAATGTTCTTTAGGACTTGAGCTGTTTACAACACATCATTAAACTCAGAAAGACCCATATACAGAAAGGAAAGGTATTGGTGTGAGATGTTGTTATTGAAGGTGTTAAAAAAATCACTCAGATGAATTCAAAGAGCAAGGAAGTCATAAAATCTTTAATATGAGGAACGACTTAACAACTGGATAAGCATATTCAGATTCAGTAAATGCTTAATGGGAGATTTGAAGGTCATCAACACAGGTGCCAAAAGGTTTAAAATGGAAACATATTATCTACAGACTCAGAAAATAATGAAAACCTGGTTTATATTTTGGAGAAGTTGATATATGAGGATCTTAATGTAATTTCAAGTGATGCCTTATTTTGTGGTATCATATCTTGCTTGAAATTTCCAGTGAGGTTTTCTTGAACATCAAGAATTTGAGCTTCCAGCAGAATTCAATGCCTCCCTTTAAGTCCAGCTGTAACAGGTGCTCTTGGGAAGATCCAAAGCTTGTCAGTCCAAATGATGCTAGAAAACCCTGGAGCAGAAGCACTTCATTTCCCTATGTTCTGATTAAGAATGCTTTAAAACAGAATGCCTTTGGATGTCCTTTTTTTCTACTAACTTTTAACATGACATAACTTTGACAATGACAATATCAAATATCATTTGCAAGATCAAGGCTTGTCATCAACATTTGGGATATTTATCTGCAGAGTACAGAAATATTTTTCACAGACTTTCTACATTTTCATCATTTCTGACTCTTTTGGCACTCATTATCTCCTGGGCTTTAGTATCACAGTCCTTTCTGAAAGGGTGTTAGAACATCCTTTGCTTAATCCCTACAGGATTCACTATACCTAACACAGTTGCTAGAATAACATCAACAAACCCAAACAAACCAACCAACGAACAAAAAACCATGAAAAATGCCTTGCAAGGTAGTGATAGTATAATAAACTAACCTAAATATGAATACAACTTAAGCTCCTAATACTATGTATAAGTTTCAACTGAATTAAGGAGGGGACTCCTTATTTGAAAGAGCACTGAAGGTATGTAAATGTTCTGTCATTTGGAACAATAGTATAAAATTACTGAACAGTAAATATCTTTCTAGTACAGAGTACAGATGAAATAACATACCAAAGAAAATAGGAAGTACTATAAAATTAAGAGATCTAGAAAAGAATGTTTCAAGCTATAGAGTTAAGTGAAAAAACATGCCATCTTGTTTTGATATGTAATTAGAAACTGAGATGGAAAAAACACTTAATAAAAAGATTCAGAATATAAAGACTTTGCAAACTTATGAATGTGTTTAATTAAAAACTCATGCAAGTCTTTTTAAAATTATGGGCTGGTGTCTAAATTAAGGCAATATTAAAATGTGTTTTAACAGGCTAAAGACTCTTTGCATAATGAAACAAAATTACTAGCAACCGCAAAGATCAGCACTAAATCTGGATTCTTTCCAAGAATATTTGACATGACAAAGTAGATGTACACACTGCATCTATTCTGCTTGAGTGCCAGCCAAGTCGACTTTATATTTGCTTAAATATACATTAAGTTTTCATAAAGAAAAAAAGGTGGATCATTTTTATCAAGCCTCTTGAGGTTTTCATTTTTCTAATGTATGAAAGTAACTATAGAAATTGTGCATTGTGGCTGTCAATCCATACAATGCTGAGTGATACAAGAGTTACACTGCACTGAATAAACTCTTCTTCACTATCAAATGAGTTTGTCCTTAAGATATGTTCACATATACTGCGTTACTTTGTATTTTTTAATCCAGCTGTATCCATATATATTTTCTTTTACTTTTATTTCTTTTTCTCTTTCTCTTACTCTTGGTTCATCTCCCTCTTGCTTGGTAAATAAAGCACTTATTTATTTTTCTAGCATAAAATGAAATGTATGTGACCTTTATCTCTATTTACTGACACAGCAACATCTGAAAACAGCCCTGAAGCTCCAAACATCATCTTCAAAGTATGTATCCAAACTGACTCAACCTCCTTTCTTTGGGCTACATGTCCTTACTGACCTGCAACATTCCTATGGTGCTATAGGCCAGCAACTCAACACATAATCATTGGAATTTTATGATGACTATATTACAGTAAGGAACTATCAGAATTTCATATAAATAAAGTTCATAATCAAAATTGGTTAATTATTTAAGAATATTCTTAAAGCTAACTTAGAACAGTTATTTTTTTCTAGACTGACATTCTCTACATTTTTACTGTAAAACTGATATTTGTAGTGCAATTTCTAATTGTTCTTAATAATAACAACCTAGAGTCAGATATTAGTGGGTAAAAGCTAATAGGTTAGAGAAGTAGAGCAGCTGGCCATTAGTTCTTACCACTGCAAAATCCTTACACTGAAAAGGGTACCCCGTCTACATAAATCATCAGACTGAATGCCATCTCTACGAAACTGCAGACTGAATCTGAGCTCCTGTCTTATATTCCTCTCTCCACCCAGCCATATTACTTTCCATCTCTGGGATTAGAAGTGTGAATCACCACCAGAGCTTGGTTCTGTTTCTCTTTTAGATTGATTCAATGTCATGTAGCCCAGGGTGTCCTTGAACTCACAGAGATCCATCTGCCTCTGTATCCCAAGGGCTAGAATTAAAGGTGTGTCCTACCACTACCTGGCCTCTATGTGAACTAATGTGGCTAGATCTGCACTCTCATCTTCAGGCAAGCTTTAATTTGTTACAACAAATGTAATATCTCCATACATATTTCTGGACTTTGTGTGTTACAGAATATTTCAAGAAAATAAAAGGTATAGACACCCAAATGTCAGGTGTAGGCCAAAAACAAAATGAATCGAAACAAAACAACAATAGCAAAAAAAACCCAAAACTCTAATAAGGTACAATATGCTTACAAATGTACTTATGTGCTAGAGAAAATGGGTACAGACAACCAAAGAAAGAATAGTTTAAAATAATAAGGTAAAGTTTTACAAATAAAAAGAGTAAAATAACATCTACAAAAATGGCACATAAGGTTGGGAAATACACAGGGCATTTGGATCCTGTATGGTGTTTTGACCGAAGTTTTGGAATGTTGATGAGTGAAAGGCAAATGGTGTTGGGAGACATTGAATTATAGAAAAGAAGCCTGTTAAATTAAACCAATTTATCTATTTTAAAGATGTCTTAACTTTAGAATGGAATTCAGAAAATGTGTTGCATTGGCAGAGAGGTTATTCCTTTGTTTCCAGAGGAAACAAAAAGCTATAGATTCCTTCATATTGATGAAGACTAGGTTTGACCAGGGAAGACCTGAAAATCTTGGCTATAGACATGGGAGAAGAAAAGAAGTAAAACTATAATACAAGTTATGCATAAGTTGCACCCACCTCTCATACAGAATAAGACCTGATAAATCTCATTATTCTCATGACTTATTATTATATGCTATCCTAACATTTGTCATTGCTGGAAATTTATGTTATAATTTGATTATACAGTTCAAATGAACTTATAAAGTTGACAACTGTCTTTTATTTGCTCAAACAGAGAATAGAAATCATCTTTAGCTGGTCTGTGGATACCAAAAATCCCATACTTTTGCTTATGCAGATATGTATGTTACCTTTAAAAGTATGTTTTCAGAACATTAGGACCATATATCAACAAAGACAAGTAGCCCATATGATCCAATCTCTCAGAATGCCTCTGTTGTAGCTTTCCCAAATTCTAAATCTAGTGAATAACTGAGATCATCCTGCCTCACAGACTATTCCAGAAACAATTTCAGGTACGACCTGAACTATCCGATCATACAGACACTGGACAACAAATGAAATAGTTAGCTCTTTCAAGACTTGACCATTATCTCAATTTTCTCAGGGTACCCTGAATATTCTATCATCCTCAGACAACAGAAAGTAATTTTAAAAACATGAAACCCATATTCCCAAGAGGTAGAATGCATAGTTTTTCATTATTTGGTGAGTTATGGAAGTTGTCATTGTTTTGAGAAAGGGATTAGTTACAAGCTGTTACTAGACATGTTCAGGAAGAAAACAACCAAAGGAGCATTATAATCAATTAACATTACTAGTGTGAAGTACATAATTGCTACTAGTAATTAATAGAAACACTTGAAATTCTCTGTTAAAGCATCTCATCTAAATTTTCTACCAACTGAGGCATGTTTTCCATAAAAATTTATTAAAATTGTAATGTTTCCCAGCATTTAGGAAAATTCCTATATGCTTCTGGATTGATTGCTCCTCTTAAGTGGTTTTCATGGTGTAGTTTGGGTATGCAATGTACATTTGTGTGTCTCCAATGTCAGAATATTTCAAGTTTTACTGCTTGTAAAATTACATTTATATGCAGAGCAAAAGTAGACAGCACAAAAGAAAGCCTGGAAACCACAAAGGTGCAAGCTCTTTGCCAGTGTTCACTGTCTTCCCATAATTTTTAATTTAATCAGTAGAAAAGGCACTATGATCTCTGATGGGTCTATTCCTGCTAGTTGACAAATTCTCAATTTTCCTTTTATAAGTAATTCAGAGTTGTTTTCTGATGTGGGAGTCCCCTCTGTGTCTTGCTTATATTTGTTAATGAATAAAGAAACTGCCTTGGCCTGATAGGGCAGAACTTAGGTAGACAGAGAAGACAGAACTGAAATCTGGGAAGAAGAACAAAGAGTCAGGGAGAAACCATGGATCTGCTGGAGACAGATGCTGAGGATTTTACCCCTAAGCCATTGCCACAAAGATTAATAGAAATGGGTTAATTTAAGATGTAAGAATTAGCCAATAAGAAACTAGAACTAATGGGCCAAACAGTGATTTAATTAATACAGTTTCTGTGTGGTTATTTCAGAGCTAAGCTAGCTGGGTGGCCTGGATGAACAAGCGGCCTCCTCTAATAGTTTTCCACATAAATTTTAAATTTTTTACTTGGTTTGCATGGTAAAAAGATCCATTCTATGATAATATCTTCCCTCTGCATTAAAATTCCTGTAGGGGAAATTCTGGAAGACAATATGACTAAAATGCAATTTAGATTTAGATTCACACAATCCACATGTGCCTCCTGTAATTTCTCTTCAACCACAGTTAATTGTTCTCAGCTTTAGTTGTTATTTCCTAAATAACTATCTAAATATTTGTCACCATGTAAGGTTTTGTTTAAATGAATTATTAGATCAGGAGTTATCCCAACAGCCAGTTATATACTGGAAATGTCTCCTAACAAACTTTGAAAGTCATTAAGAGCCTGGAATAAGTATCTCCTAGTTTGTGCCCTTTGTGTTCTAGTTTTCTGGAAACCTATTTTGTAATCTAGGTAATTGACAGAATCTCCTCTTTGTATTTTTTCAGGAACAATTCGTAATCTCCATTTAGGCAAAACTTTCTTTACTTCTTCAAACATTCTAAGTTATCTGCATTTGAATCAGATTCCAAAATGTTATCCATGTAATGGTAAATTATCGATTAATGAAAATGTTTACATATGCCCAACTTACAAAACAGGATGTAGCTATTAAGCATTCCCTCTGGGAGAATGGTACGTTGATATCTCCTAGTAGGCTGAGAATTATTATAAGTAGGCACCGTGAAGGCAATTTTTTTCTGTCCTTTTTTGTAAAGGTATATTGAAGAAACAATCTTTTAAATCAACAAGAGGCCATCCTTTAGGTAATAGGAAAGGCAAAGAAATTCCAGATTGCAGAGGGCCCATAGGTTGAATTACTTTGTTGACACCTCTTAGATCTGTCACCATTCTCCATTTTCTAGATTTCTTTTTAACAACAAATATAAGAGAATTCCAAGGACTGGTTGATTTTTCAATATGGTGGGTGTCTAGTTATACCTGTACCAGCTGTTCTAAACCCTGCAGTTTCTGTTCTGTTAAAAGCCATTGTTACACTCATATTGGTTTCTCAGTTAACCATTTTAAAGGTAGGGCAATTGGTACCTCTAAAGATTTGAAAGTTGCTTTGTGTTCTTGCTGGTAACCTAGGTGTATGGTACCTTATAATATCCTTCCCAGAAACATGAGATTTGGGGGACTGCATGAATGTTAATCTGGGTATTCCATTGCTGCAGCAGGTCAACACCCCATAAATTCACTGCTATATTAACCACAGATGGCCTCAGCCTCCAACTCTGTCCTTCTGGACCTATGCATTCAACCCATCTCATTTACTTTTTCACTTGAGATAGGGTTCCGGCTCCTCGGACCTGAAAATGTGCCTCTTGAAGAGGTCAATTCAGATGACAAAATTCTGGAGTTATGATTACTGGAGTAGTGTGACTACGTCCATGCCTGTGTTGAGTAATCCCTCAATTACAGTGTTGTTCATATGTTCTCTTAGCTTTGGTCTTTGATCATTTATGGAATTATGGCAAAATACACATTTCCTATTTCCTACTGGAATTTTTAATTAATCCCCCAGGTCTGTTACATCATTCAGAACAGTATGTGTTTTTACAGCAGGCAATGGAATTTTAAAATTTTCTTTGTGAAACATGTTCTCCACAGTGCCTGGGAATTCCTGGACCAAGTCTGACATGGGGGACTATCAGAACCCCCCAAGGGGTTTCCCAATGATATTGGGTTGCCTTGTGTGTCTTTTGTTGATCTACATTTTTTGGCCCAATGTTGGCTTTTGCCATATCTTGTACATAGTCCAGAAGTTTGAGATCTTCTAATATTTCCATTCTCAAAGGAGACATTATTTCTAGGAATTCCTTGCCTACAATCCTTTCTCAAATGTCCTACTCTATCACAATTAAAATATTTGGCATTTTGTAGTCTTCCCATGGAAATTGCTTCTCCTACACAAGCATCAATATTGTAGCCAAATGTCTCAACATCCATTGTGTGTAGGATCCATTCCCCTATTGGTGCTCATCTGACCCACATATTTTTTGCATTTTAAGTTGGCATGTTCAAAAGCCAGAGATTCAATAAATACTCATCTGGCTTCTGAATCTCTTACTCCTATTTGTACAGCCTTAGTTATTCTTTATAAAGAATAACTAAAAAAGGTTCATGAAAGCGTTCTCTTTGGCCCTGTTTAACCATGGTATATGATTCAATTGGTTTTCCTGGTTCTTAAATACTGTCCAAAGCACTTAATGCTGCTGTGTGGTAGTAGGTCAAGGTATGTTCATCACAGACAGCTTGATTCTGTGGATGCGCATAATTGCCCTTGCCAAAAATTTGTCCTTGTGAAACCTCAAATCCTTTTGCGTTTCCTTCTTGTTCTAATTTTTTTGCCACTTCTCAACAATAGCATTTCCAAATTATCTGGGATTCATTTTCAAGGACCACTGAAAGTAATGGAAGCCAGTTGTGTGGGATAGCCTTATTGCTTGAAGCTCAGGTTTTTACCATTTACCTAACAAGTGGTGAATGCAAGCATAAGATACAATTGCTTGCTTTTTTCCTTTAGATCATTCATATTTATAGGTTGCCATTTATATTCTTTGAATCCTTTAGGGTATTTATTACTGGATGGCTTGTCAGAGGAGATTACAGGATAAGGTGAACACTGGGTAAGTCATTCCTGACTCTGACACATACTGGCAAGGCTAAATCCTGTCCTCGTACCTTCTCTCCCTGCTCATCAGTTCCAATAATTTTCTCAATCTTTT
The DNA here is from genome assembly GCA_004026605.1 of Ondatra zibethicus. NCBI lineage: Eukaryota > Metazoa > Chordata > Mammalia > Rodentia > Cricetidae > Ondatra > Ondatra zibethicus. The sequence continues at coordinate 81,561 of PVIU01005815.1, forward strand.
CAAATCTTTGTACAGCCTTTTGTAAAGTCTGAATCTCTTGTCCTTCATATAATTCCAGTGCTTTCATTGAATCATTTATCTTCTGGCCCTTATTCTGCACATATGATTCCAAGGTATAAAATTTTTCCAGTAAAGATAATGTCTCATCCTTGGACATTATTTGGATGGTATGCAAATTGCCTTCCTGGAGACCTATCATAACTTTTAAACAGATTTTGATTTTTTAATTCAACAGTATGAATTCATTCAAATAATTTCTCAACATCATTTGACATGAATTGAATTTTGTCTGTCAAATTAATGTTATCCTTATCAATGGTATTAACTTTTTCAGCTAACTTTTGATTTTCAATGGTATTAATCCTGTCATCTAGCTGTTCATTATTAGTCTGTAAAGACTGTATCATTTCTAAAAGTGCCTCATTCTTGGCTCTGTAATCAAATGATTTCCTTAAAGATACAATATGAAAAACAAAGCTAATTCCCAAAATCAAATAAATGTATATATAAGAAAAATCACATAAGCCTTTCATAGTGTAAGCAAAATGGTCATTAAATTCCTAAATAATATTGTCTGCCATCATATAATTTCAAACTTTATTAATTTACTTACATCTGTTTAGGAAATTTCAGTAAAGTGTTGTATGTGAAATAATGTTTCTTGGTCATCAGGTGTCGAGGTTGCAGCCACATGGTAGAGAGATGTGACAAGTGTCAGAGAGAAGCTACCAGCAGTGATGTGAACAGTCCCACTTTATTTCCTGTTTAAATACTAATACATATGCCTTGCTTGACAAGTTAAGATCAATTATTAAGGACTATTAAAGTGATCCTGTAAGTGGAAAGAGTTTTTTTTGGTGGCCATAATGTCAAGAAACACAAAGCTTGCCATCAGTTATGAGCCCTGAATGGTCTGTGCACACCCTGCATATGTGATGTCACCGGGATCACGGTGGGAAAATCCCAGGAGGCTGGAGGAGTTGCAGCAGCATGTGCAAATGGGAGGCAGCCGCAGGAAGACAGACCCCATAAGTGTGGGCTTGTACCCACGTTGGGCACCAGATACAATGGAATGTAAATAAAATAATCTCACACTAACTCAGAATTAAATATAATAATGAATTCTTAATTTAAAGGTCTCACAGATCTCAGTTTTCTGCACAACCAGGGAACAAGTACCAAATCCATCATCCAGGCAAAAGAGGAGAGAGAGAGCAGTTTTTGGTACCCAAGGCCACATCCAACCTGTTCCAGCCTCTCTAAGGCCATTGGCTAAAGGAGGTTCCCCATCAGTCTGAGATGAGAAAAAGGCAGTAGAAGTCAGAATATAGTTTTATTGACATAAGACTCTACTGTAGGAAGCTAAGGACACTAGTGACTGGCAAATTATAAGGGAATCTAATTTGATTTTTAATTAGTTGCATGGCATGAAATTCATATTTTAGAGTAGAATTCAGGAAAACACTCATACTACCTTGTGTTAACTATAAGAATATGGAATATGAAGGGCTACTGATTTCATTGAGGAAGAGTATTAATTTTTTTAATTATTAAAAATAATTTTAAATGTGTATAATGATTTTGTCATGTGGTGTCAGCAGAAGCCAGAAAATGGTATCTGATGCTCTGGAACTAGAGTTATAGATGCTTGTGAGCCACCATGTGGGTACTAGGGGTTGAATCTAGTTCCTCTAGGAGAGTCGTCCTCAACCTTCCTAATGGTGCAGCCTTTTGATACAGTTTCTCATGTTGCAGTGACCCCCCCAAGTATAACATTATTTCATATCTGTAGTTTTGCTACTGTTATGAGTTGTAAAGTAAATATCTGATATGAAGTATATCTGACATGCCACCTCTGTGACAACGGTGTCCAAGCTACAAAGGAGTTGTGAGCCATAAAAACAAATTTAAAAAATAATAAATAAATAAATCCTGAGCCATCTCTCCAGGAAAGAATTTCAGTTATTTTTAAAATCCTTAATATCATTTTCTGGCAGGTCTGAATTTTAGTGGGGGAATGGAGGAGGGGGTGGATCTGGGAGAGAGAACAGGTAGTGGGTCGGGGGGGGATGACTGAGAGAAGTAGAGGGAGAAAAAGATGCAAGAGGGATGTAATGTATGGGAGAAGATTAAAAAGCAAAATAATGAAAATGAGAATTTCAGAAAAAATAAAACCCTGAAACATCAATGAAATACAAACAGAATGTGTTGAAAGGCACTGTATGTTTAAAATCACAAATTTCTACAACACTAAGAGTCCCAGGAAGGAGGGGAATAGAAAATAAATTTAACTAAAAGGTGAGTGGAATTACTGTCCTGAAATGACCAAGAATACAAAGACATGGTGGTATAAGATCCCATCAACTGCTTTAAATTAAGCAGCTCATCCAATTAAAACTCTGTTCCTAAATAGTTATCACAGTGAGAGCTCTCTGTTTTGAAACTTCTTACCTCTCTATGTGAAGAGGGCTGAATGGATGGATTAGTTCAGTGAGGATGTGATGAGGAACATTTCCCCTCTAACCTGTACTACAGCATTAGAGTTTACTGAAATACCAGTAAAGTGGAAACTGTACCTACTTTTCAAATGTGTCACTGTTCTTAGTGATGCCAAGCTGCTCGATGAGGACTTATTTCCGGGTGGTTGACACGGAGATCAAGCTTCATGCCCAGGGTGAACGTGGTAAATAGACAGAGTTGGACAAGCAGAGCAAAGCTACATTTAGCTGCAGGCTGCAGTGTGGTTTTTCAATTCAGTAGCCTACTTGAGAGATGCTGACTGAGAAGGATGAAGCTGAAAGTAATGAAGTGATATTTAACAAGGCAGGAGCATGGCTCAACAAGAAGAAATCAATGAGGCAGAAAGAGACTCCTCTTGAAAACAAATGAGGCAAAAATGGACCAACTCCCAGCCCCCTTCAAGATCCTTTTTGTTGTTGATGTTAGTGGCTAAGTCAGGCTAGCTGAGTTACAGTCATATTTCTTCCTGCTGTGAATTGCTTGTATTTATGTCCAGTAAAAGACATGAAAAATAGCCCACTAGACACATAATTGCCCCTCCTCCTTACTCCTCAGCCCAAATTGCTGTTTATACCACACTGGTTCTAACTCACAATGTGCTTAAATGTCATCACTCAGTCAGCATCCAGCTTAAACTAAATGCATCATCCCATTCCTCTTTTCAGAATATTGAGTTTGGAGTAAACAAGGACTTTAGAAGGGACATTGTACTAATGGGTAGCAGTAGAATTCATGTAATAAAATTTCTGGAACTGAAGGAAATCTAGAGCAAAAGTTATATTTTGTTTACAGGAAAGCTTTTCAGTTGCGGAAGGTTGCTGAAATTGCAGTATGTCATTTGATTTATTGTTAAGAACCTATCCTCAAAAATATCTTAAAATCTTGGATGAGTTTTCAGTTTTGTAAAGAACACTGAAGAAAGTGTGGAGACTTTATTTTGCTTTCTTTTTCTTTTCTTTTTAAAACAAACTTATTTTACATACCAGTCTCAGCTTCCTCTATTTCCTATTCTTTATGTTTTGTTCTGTTTTCATTTTTGTTTTTCTTCAGAAACAAAGTCTGCAATTTGTAGGAACAAGAATTTCTCACCTTAAGGTTGAAATACAAGATGAAATACAATATCTGCATGACACTGAATGTGTAAAAGTTCTGTGTAGTTAAAGACAGCATTTAACTTTGTGGACAAGACGGTTAATCATGTACTTGTCCATGCATACCAGATATTTTAATCTTTCTCTATTGTATGTAAATTAAACACTAAAAAAATTAATCTAACTCTAAAAATACTTGAAGAAACTCACATTAAGAACACCACATGAGTAACTAATAATATTTATTTTCCTTTATCAGTACAAAATAAGACCTTGACTAAAGAGAAAAATTCAGGTATTACAAATTATTCAGCAGGTTTTGTTCAGCTATGAAGCAGAACTAAGTTGCACCTCTAAGAAGAGACAGACTTTGTGGTCATCAAGGAATGGTTTTATTATCCCCATTACAATAGTCAAAGTAAGACTATATATAATGATTATCATAGTTATTTTCGGGATTCATAGTAAGCCTTAGAAGATGAACACAATTTCAGAGTCTTGTCTTGCCCCCAAGATTCCATGGGTTAACTAACCCTTAACTAAAGGGATTATTTGAAGTGCAATATAATTATTTAAGATAATAATATAAGTCTTTGTAATGTCACATTATCTGACACACTGGTTCCAGGTGAAGTGCAGGCAGGGAGTAGTACTGTGCAAGATTGCACCATCAGCTCTAAAGTCACAGTAGCAAAGTTGTGAGGCTGTTACTTAAGGTTTCTTCTTTGAGTAAAGGGCAGCAAGGTTAGAAGAAAAATCAATTTTCTAAACATTCGAACCTTTTGCAAATGTTTTTCAGATTATACTATAACCATAGCATTTCTCCCTTCCTGTTTTTCCATTTAAACACTGCCATTCACTCCTCCCCTTTCACAGTAAAAGCCTTGGACTCCTTTTCTCACTCAATGTTATTGCATGTATATATGTATATGTATATATAACCTCTTCAGTCCACAAATGACAACCTGAATGAGGAAAAGCCCATGAGACTCCATCCCTTATACAAAGAATTGTAGGCACCTGAGGAAAGCTGGCATCAGAACAAGTGCCCTTCCTCAGACAAAATAATTCCAATTGTTGCCCAGTGCCAAATGGTCACTACTGAATACATACATGCAAGACAGCTGATTTTATTTAAGATGGACATGTTTTGCTTCATGATGAACAAGGTGATATATCAGAAAAAGACACAAAATAAAAAAGAGGGTTACATTTCAATTTGTCACCTCTATCCTCATTGATTTCAATAGGGATTAATCTTGGACCATTAACTGAACCACTAATTGGATCATGTATTGTCTGCAGTCAATGGAAACTCACTACACAATCATCCTATCTATTTTATGGGTAAGAAAAAGTCAGCTACTTAATTGTGTTTTCATCTGGAAAATATGAATAGCATATCATGAAGCAGTACTATGACTAGCACTTTGCCATAAGTGCTTTGTATCTCTATTATAAGTTCTTCCACATGTTGGCACCTGATAGGATTTCACTGCTATGAACTTGAACTTATCTATGTAATTATTTGCTAAAGAGTATTACTGACATTATGAACATTGCTTGCTTATTTGGGTAAGAATGGTTAAAATCAAGTGAACAGTTGGGTGTTTTTCTTTTCTTCATCTCTAATATATAATGCACACGTCTGAGTAAGAAGTATAAGCATGAGAGAACCCTGATTACATGGAAGAGAGTTTCATGAATGCAAAGGTTTCATTTTAAGTCAATTGACATCAAGGACAATTTTTCCTTGTTGTCCATGAAACTATCCTCTTTTATTAAGAAATTGAGGTCATTTGATTATCCAATACCAAACTATAATTCTTGAAAACAGACAAGGAAAATTATACAATCAGAGAAGGCTTTATATATGTATTTAAGAACACAAACACACTACACACTCATATATATATATATATATATGTATATTTTATAAAGATGTGTGCAAATTGTACAAAAAACTCAAAGAAGAAAGACTCAAAGAACTAATGACCCAATTAAAAAATACACTAGGCATCAGAACTAAGAGTTCTCAGCAGGAGTAATAATAATAATAGTAAGCTAAGAGAGACATCAAAAATGTTCATCGTACTTAGCAACTAGGGAAATGAGAATTTAAACAACTTTGTGAAATTTCTTCTCATTCCAGTCAGAATGATGAAGATCAACAAAAAGACTGACAACAGATGTTAGGAAGTTGAAAAGGAATCCCTATTCACTGCTTGGAATGCAAACTAGCACAGTCATTTTGGAAATCAGTATAGAGAATGTCAATAAATTGAAAATAAATCTATCACACAACCCAATTGTAGCACCCCTTGGCATATGTCCAAAGGATTCAATATTTTACACAGATACTTGCTCAACATTGCTTATAGCCATTCTATTGAAAGCAGCAAGGACATACAAACAACCTGACATATTTCACCAGATGAATAGATATGAAAATATGATACAATGAAATACTATCAGCTGTAAAGAAAAAAATGGAAGTGTGAAAATTGCTGGTAAGTGCTTAAATCTAAAAAAAGTTTGTGCTGGGTAAAGAAATGTAGACAAAGAAAGGCAAATGGGACACATTCTCTCTCATTTGAAGCTCCCAGTTCTAAATCCCAACATGTATAGAAAACATGGAAACCAAGAAGTATAAAGGAACCATAGGTGTGGGGAGGTGCTTAGAAAATGAATAGCAGGATATAGGTTATATAAACTAGATGTTATAATAATGAGGAGTTGCCAATTAGGTTAGAAGGAAGTAAGAACGGAAGGAGAAGAAGGGGGGAATGCAGATAAAACAAATATTATTTGATAAAGACTCAAGTATCAAATTATATTTACTCAAATGTATATACAACACACACACACACACCCAAGAACAACAACAACAACAACAAAAAACTTGGACAACAATGCTTCCCATAAGAACATAATAAAGAAAAAACAAAAATCAAATAAACATACCCAGTATGAGTCAGGTGAAACCTCATTTTAAGTGGTTGATCAATTTAGCACCAGTTATTCCCGAAATAATATTTTTTTTGTTAACTTTAACATTTTAATCACTCAGAGGAAAAATGGGCAAAGAAATAAGAAACATAATTTGAGTAACACTATATATAACGAGTAATATTAATTACATAACAAATAAGAGGTTTTTAAATGAAGGCCGAAGTACCAGTTTCTATAAAATTCAAAGAATAAAGACCAGGCTGGTGGTGAATCGGTATACACATGGCTGCACAAATCTCTATTTATTATGAAAACGCAGGTTTGAATGAGAGAACATTCAAAACATACTGAAAGCCTCCTCACTCCCACATGTGCAGTGGCATGCATTGCCTAAATACACACACAGACACATAAAAACATACAATATGCATTATATTAAAACTTACAACAAAATATTAATTACACATTGTTACCTTTGGCTTTCTCACAGAGTTTGAATGTGAGCTCTTATTGTGGAAGGCACCATTCAGGACTCCAGTGATTCAAAGCCTTTTTCCTGTAGCCTAGCTTCCATTCTTGAAAATATTATGCAAGTTGCCAAGGGAAGCTATAAATTAAATTGTCCTACCAAGCTCCAAGGCCTATGTAGCATAAGAATTATCAGTATGACGACAAATCTTTAAAAGAGCAAAAGGTTAAAGACACACATGTCAGTAGTGGACACCAACAACTGCCTGATTGGACTTAAGGTTCACTCATTAGCCAGAAACTCAAGCCTGGTCCAAGAAATCTACCCTCATAGTGAAGCCATGCATTCTAGGAGATAATCCACTTTGTTAGATAAGCATAATTTCTTACTATATTCTAAATCATATCTTGTAAACCCCTGATAAGTAAAGCTATCACTCTTATCAATGTAGCCTCTATTTACAGAAAATGGAGATTATCAGAGACACCACAAAGGGGATCAATGCAAAGACCAATAACCTGGAATTAAAATATCTGCAATACATGTTATGGTGAAGAAGAGAAATTTGTGCAATCCTTCTGATAGACAAAACAACAGGCAGCTAATGACTACTTCAAGAAGGAGAATTTGCCTCTCTCATTGATGAACGTTTTTATGGGTTGTATGTGAAACCACATACATACCAGCTGAAGAAATGGACTCTGTGGGTTGTGTTAATATCCATTATTGTGTCACAATAATAGTTAAAGAAAAAGTGAGTGTCAGCATGAGAGGAGGGATGGAGATATGGGAGGAATTCCAATTCCAGTAGCTAGGAGTGCTGGAGTAAAGAAAGAGAGGAAACAATGATATAATTCTATGTCAACTAAAAACATTTTATAACAAATATATTTAATAAATCAGTATGGTTTCTAAGTTTTCCTCCGAGATGGAAATCTCACTTACTTTTCTTATTCCAAATGCAACCAGATTCAGAACTTCTTTATTTACTTTGGCAATAATCCCCAAATTTCATTTGTCATGCATCTGATAATTATATATTTATGTGAATCGACGTTCCAATTTCTTCCAATTTATGTTTTTATTTTGCCTGTGCTTCATCCCATGCATTAGTTTATTTACTTTAGTTTAATATTTTTTCCCAAATAATTGGTTTCTATTCTTCTTGACTTAAAGCAGAATTTTAGTGAACTAACTTAAAAGCAAGAGGGGTACATCTTCAACACTGATTAATAATTTCAAGTAAATTCCACATGGTGTTAGAAATATTCGACTTTACTTCTAAAACTGTGGTAGGACTAAAACCAAGAGCAAACTAGAGGGGAAGAGGCACGTTTGGCTCACACTTTCCTGTTGCAGCCCATAACTGAGGAAAGATGGGACAGGAACCTGTGTAGGAACTAAGGAACAGAAACTGAAGTACAATCATGAAGGGAACACTGCTCACTGGCTTGAACTCCATGGCTTGATCAGTGTACTGTCTTACACATTCTAGACCCACTTGCCCAGAGGTAGCACTGGCCAATATGGGATGGATCTTCCCATATTTATCCTTAAGCAATAAAATGTACCATACCATTTCTTACAGGTAAATCTGATGGAAGCATTCTTCTATTAATATTCTCTCTATACAGATATGTCTAAGGTTATGTCAGATTGAGAATAACTAATAAGCACATTTGCTCTTTAGTAACGAGTTGATTTTAAAATGCTGCAAATACACACACACACACACACACACACACACACACACACACACCATATACATACATAGGTATATAAGGCTTCAATCCTTAATTGTACATTATCATCAATGTATTTATTAAGAACCCGTCACTGCATATATTGTTGATATATCAATTCAGAAATGTGAACTTAATAGAATAAAAATTTTGCTACAAGATATTATACCTTACATTAATCAATTCTCATATGAATGGTGGTCAATCAGGAAATAAAAATAAGCATCACAGGAATTAGGAAAATAACTTAGAGTTTAGTTCAGTTGATGGTAGACATAAAAACTGATCACCAAAGAGAAAATGAAAAACTATTAGAAGGACTAATGGCAACAATTACCTGGAAACTGGAACAAACATTTTTTTGGGAAAAATTTTGTGTCTTCTGTACACAGAGACTCAAAGCTGGTAAAAAATTTTGCAGACAGAAACTGCATATATTCTCACTGGCTCAGAATTGAAAGTTATCTAGATTGTGATAAATATCCACAAAACTTCTAGCTAAATATCATCAGCACAAATCAAGACTTTTAGCTAACATCATCTAATTTTAAATCTATACACATAAGAAAATAACCTGACAATGTACAGTGATTCCTTTCTGCATTTTAAACATTTTACCAAATTGTATGAAGAGAAAGTTTCATTGCTTTTTTTTGGCAATCTTTAATCATCTCTATGACAGTATTTATGATAAATTGTTTCCTTTTGTAGCATCTTTACTTTCTCAGTAAGCCAAAAATACTTCAGAAACTGACATATCTGGCAGATACCATGCCTACGTGAGGTGTACTTTCTAGAAGTGTTATTGCAAATCCCTATTTTGACAGTTATCAGATGATACCAGACAGCCTTTCCCTCAACCTAGCTGTCATTCCTTTTGTTCATTCTTTCTCAGCAAAGGAAATGGCCATCACTGATGATTACCACTCTGAAGGTTAGACCTGAGAACTCTGGGCTTCTTAGCTGAGAAGTGGTAAGCCTGTGATCTCACATGTCAGTTCACCACATTTTTTCAGTCACTAGGAATATCTTGATCTGGAAAGAGTAATAAATTATTCTTAAAATAAATATTGGTATTAAATATCTTTTAGTTGTTTTAACAACTTTTGAACCGTAGCTTGTTTCTTCATAGGGTCTCTACTTAGAACAACCCTCTTCTGCTTTAGCTTGTAAATTCAATGCAATGCTGTTTATTTCTCCCAATTGTAATTTAAAAAAACTTCACTTCAGACAAAAATTAAAAATTAAAACTACAGAGCCAGAGGTAGAATGTTTAATTCACAAAGCTTCACCTTAGAGATGGTGGTCATTTAACCATATCTCGAAATATTAAAAATAGATGAAATATCAAAATTAATTTTTAAACTAAACTTCCCTTTTGTATGAAGCAAACATTGACTTCTTAAATAGGATACTGGGTTTAATCTTGAAAAATTGACTATGATGTTTATTAAAGTTGGTCTTATGTCTTCTATATAAAGTTTTCCTATTCTATGGAAAAGGCTTTCCATTTTCTCTTCAGGTTTTAATTTTCTTGTTGACTAAAAGCCATCCTTGACACTCATCTATGTTGCGACTAGCCTTTTCTCATACCTTGAACATTTATTTATCTGAATTGTTTCTTTTTAAGTTAATTATATAAATTACCACACAAAATAATGTTTTATTATAGCATTTTCATGAATATATGATTATTTTTCAAGATTTATTCTATTTTAAGCATGTTTATTTATATGAGGGAAGTATCAGCTATTGAATGTGGGTTCTTTTGCAAGGCAGAAGTAGACATCAGATCTCACGGAGTTGGAGTTACAGGGATTTGTGGGTATCCCTCTGTGGGCACTAGGAAACAACCTCCAGTCCTCTGAAGAGCAAAATGCATACTTCATCACAGATAGAAATAATTGGTGGTGTTTTATTATACAATTGGATGGCAACAAGTACCATAATATTTCAAAACAAAATGCCAGAAGAAAAGATTTTGAAAAATTTCAGCACATATAAATCGTAAACTGCCATAGTAGAAGTGTTTCATATATTTTCCAGATCCATGAAGTAGTTGTATAGGGGGTAATACTTATAGTTGCCTAGTAATAAAAATAGATTTCCAAATATTCAAAAACTGTTATTTGCATGACAAAATGATGATAACTTTATGTAGTAAAGATAGCATAGTTGATAGCATCTAATATATACTACCTAATATATAAAATGTTTTAATGTTATAGATGTTCTTTATTTTGTAAGAAATTTCATGCTTTAAGAAAGAGAAAAAAAATTGAAAGATAAAATTATCAAAAGTTGGATATTGAAGTGTGGAGGAGAATCAATGGAATTGCTATCATATGTTGAAAAGTAAGCCATGTATCATGTGTACATCAGTTGATAGAAAGACGGAAGGACCCTCTTCGCTGAAACTTATATTTCACTAGTAAGAGAAGGACATTGTAACAGTATCTATGAAAAGATGATCATAGTTGCTATATGAAAAGTGAAACAGAAAAGAAGAAACAACAGAGTTTATAGAAAGTTGAATAAGTTGCTCAGATTAATCTCAGTAAGAAGAGAGAATGAACAAAATAAAAGTGAGATGAAGGAGTAAACAGTGGGTAAATCCACACTGGAAAATTTACTATGAATGGAAAGGTTTCAATAATACAGGTATGAAATTTTCAAATAGTAGTTTGGAAATAACAATAATAAAATAAATGGTTAAATTGGATTTCTGACTTGATCTAGAGAGATGATTGAGACTAGTGTGGATTTAAGGAAGAGGTATACCTCAAATATCATCCCTAAATGCCTATCCATACTTTATAAATGCTACATATAAATATTTACTCACATTTACAAATCCCAATATACCATTCTCTCACAATATTTCACAGACTCGTGTGTCATCTTGATTATAACATAACATAGATGAATTCTTCTTTGATCATGTCTATTTGGGAATAGGTTGCTTCTATTTTTTTCACTTTTCCACCCATATTGCATATGTATTACATATGCTGGTGACTTTTCTTCTGTGTTGGTTGTTTTCTTGTCTACATCCTTGCTTAATTTTCCTATTTGCCTCTATTATCAACTTTGTTGTTTCTGATGATTTTTAAGGTGAACTGTTTATACCTCCATTTTATGTTTGAAGTCTGTAGAAGAGGAAATTTATTTGTTTGTTGGGGGGTTGGTTGTTTGGTTGATATTTTTGAGACAGGGTTTCTCTGTGCAACAGTAGTAGGTCTCCTGAACTAGCTTTTGTAGACAAGGCTGGCCTTTAACTCACAGAGATTCCCCCCTGCCTCTGCCTCCTGAGTGCTCAGTATAAAGGTGTGTACCAAGACTGCCTGGCAAGAATTATTATATTATGCAGGAATCCTACTTTGCTCTCATGTCTCTATATTTTACTTTTTTATATATCTTTTGCATTTTATATTATTTCTATCCTTTTTGTGAGTTTTCTTATTGAGTAGTATACTTTTGGGACTGCATTTCTACTCAGAGAGGAAAAATGAACCGCTGCCATCTCCAAAGAATACTGACACACCATAACGGCCACAAAATAGAATATGGCTAAACATGTAAATATTTTGTGAACTTAAAGATTATTTAGGGGATATATGTGGCAATAGGGAATGGATATTGAAAAAGAATGGATAATAAATTTTAAATAAATGAAAGAAAATACAAAAAGAGAATTGGAGAAGAATGTTCTAAAGAGAAAGAAAATTGTAATGATATTTCTATATTCTGTTCTAACATGAAATAAAACTGCTACTTTGAAACAATGTTATTATGATTTTACCTTTTAAGAGTTGTTTCCATATTTTACATTTTGTATTTCATAATTTCTTTCTCTTTTTTGTTTTAGTTTATGTAATTTCTTTGTTTTACATTTCCAGGTAAAATATAATTACATCGTTTCCACCTTCGTTATCCTTCCTTCAACTCCTCTCACGTTCCTTTCCGCTAACTCCTTTGACGTTCCCCACAAATTGACAATTCTCAAGTTATATATACTATATATGTACACACACATATGTGAACAAATATATAAATACAACTTACTGAGTTATCTGTTGTTATTTGTTATTAGTTGTAATTCTTTGACTCTGGGGGGTTGAGCCACCTAGCCTCCAATAACTCACATGGAGGCTTATTCATTCTTATGTATGCCCAGCCTTAGCTTGACTTATTTCTATCAAGCTTTTCTTAAATTACCACATTTACCTTTTGCCTCTGGGCTTTTAACTTTCTCTAATCTGTATACTTTTCATTGCATCTTTCTCCATGACATACTGTGTAGCTGGGTGGCTGGCCCCTGGAGTCTTCCTCTCCTCTCCCTCCTAGATCCCTCTTCTCTTTTTATTCTATTTATTCTCTCTGACTGACAGCCCTGCTTTTCCTTTCTCCTGCTATGCTAATTGGTTGTTCAGTTCTTTATTAGAACAATCAGGTGTTTTAGATAGGCAAACTAAAACAGCTTTATGGAGCTAAACAAATGAAGCATGAAAGAATGCATCACATCTTTACATCATTAAACAAATGTTCTGCAGCATAAACAAATGTAACATATCTTTAACTGATATGGGTGTCCTTTGGTATATGTGTTGCTTTTATTGATTTATGAATAAAACTGCTTTGGTCAGTGGCTTAACAGAGTAAAACCAGGTAGGAAATCTGAACAGAGATTATAGAGAGAGTAGACAGAGTCAAGGAGAGGCCATACAGCTGCCAAAGGAGAAAAATGTCAGAAAATCTGACCTGTAGGCCACAGGTCATAGTGATACATAGATTAATAAAAATGGATTAATTTAAAATATGAGTTATCCAGGAATATGTCTAAGCTATTGGCCAAGCAGTGTTGCAATTAATATAGTTTCTGTGTGATTATTTGGGTCTGGGCAGGTGGGAATAAAAGAGCAATCTCTGGTTACATTAACCAATATTCCACAACAGTTACTTATGTTGTGTGTGTATGGATTCAGGACTGAGTGCTTTATATTAGGTAACTAATCAGGAGAGTCTTCGCTGGGTAAGCAAGTTCTCGCTCACTCTGCAGGTATCAGGTGACTATAGGTGTTTGTACGGGGGTGATAACACATAACATTTTCTACCTTCCCTTTTCTACCTTATTATTCATTGTTAAGATGCAGCTGCAGAGTTTTCTCAGAGACTCACTCACACAGCAGACCTCCTTGCGTTCTGAATTTTACAGAAACTCAGCTTCCTCTTCCAGGATGTTCCCTCCATTTCTTATTTTCATCATTTATTCCAGATTGTAGGGTGAAAAGGGCCAAGGAAAGAACACACTGACAATTACCTGACCAGGACCAAGGAAAAATACCCTGACACTGGCTTAATCCCAGAATCAGTGCTTGAAATTCTATCAATTCCTGAATTTCTCCCATAGTCAGACTGCGGAATCCCACCAATCCCCAAGCACCGAATCCCACAAATGCTTGAGATCCCTGCGCAAAAAATGCTATTGATCTCCTAGCATGCCTCAGAATCATGCTATTAAAACTCATCAATTCAAGCCACGCTAGAAAGTTCCAGCCTCTCATGAAACCCTTCATAATCTCTGTACCACATTCAGATTGCTGTTGCTTCTCACCATAGAGCAACCACCATCCTGGATTTTTCCTTACCAATAAATCTCTGAGTGAGGTTTGTTGTGTAATGTGACCCTTTCACTGGAGCAGAGCCCAGATGTCACAACTTTTGTTGAGTGGAGCAGTGCAGAACTGTAACATTTTCACTGGGGAAAAGTTTTCCTAGCAGAACATAGCTGTTACACTTGCAATGGGGAAACCTCTCCCTGGAGGAGCACTGTAAATTGCCTCCCTTAAAGTGACTGTGGTATTGCTTGTTTCCAGGTTGCCAGAATACCTTTCCATTCTAGCTTTAATGAGTACACACATTACTATAATTTTCTCCATTCCCCCTTCCTTTAATTTTTCTTTTCTCTTCCTCTCTACTTAGTGTCTTCTTGTTTTGGGTTTTGGTTTTGTTTTCTTTTTCTTAAATGGACAATATAAACAAACTAACTTGCTATACTGACGCTGGTTCCTTAGGCTTGAAGTTAGAAGATTGAGGGGGAATAAAGTCTTGCTCTACAGTTAATGAGCCACTGACTCTAAGCAATATAAGGCAAGGTCTGAGGTCATAATAGGGACCTATGAAGATAGAGAAAAGTAATGGAGATGCCAAGATGTTAGAGATGTCCGAAGCATGGACAGTCCACTGAGATCAGTTGCATGCATGGAGTGTAGCAGGCCTAGGAGAGGGATTATTTATACAACAGATAGCAAAATCATTGGCGAAGTACTACCTGTACAACCTTATACAATCCATATAAATCCACCAGGAGCCTAAGATTCTGCACATGTAACTGTAGAATTTCATGGGTTCCCTGTGAAGGTTTGGTATTGATATGCCTCTATCTCTTTGTCTGAAATGGGGATTTTTACTTCGTGACTTCATATGTCAGAAATACGCAACTTTTTTCTATGATCTCACAGTTAAGTGTATCAGATAAGGTTTGAGTCTTAGACTTTTTAAGCTTAATGGAAACTGTTGAAGACTGTGAAAACTTTTGAAGTTGACTGGGTTCCCTTTGCTTTGTGAAATAAAAATGACCCTACACACACAAATGTGTGGGGGTTATATGATATATTTGGATGTCAAGTTGACAGTGAGTGGATTTGTGATGGTTTATATTGATTGTAAAACTGCCAGATTAAAGAGTAAAACTGAAGGAAAACCTCTGAGGAATTTATAGATTCGGTCAATTAAGAAGACCTATTGAAATGTAAATGTCAAACTTACATGTGTCAGGGCCCTCGATGGTATAAAAAAAGAATGTCAGCTGGACACAGACGTTCATCTCTCCCTGCTTGCTGACTATAGCTGTGCTATGCCCAGAAGCCTATCATTTTTGCTGTCATGATTTTGCAACCTGATACACTGTACCCTCATTCTGTGAATCAGAGAGAAACACTTTCTTTCTATAATTTGCTTTTGTTTGACATTTTTCACAGTAACAGTGAAGAGCAACAAGTTTCTCTGCCCTAAACTTTTGTTTATAGAAATTAATAAATTGTCCTATGTTTAAAATGCCTATTTTATACCTATTTTCAAAATACCAAGTAATGCTATATTGAGGTAAAAGTGTTTTCCCATGTTATGTTCTATTACGATAATTTTCAAGTCCTTTGAACATAATGCTGAGTTTTCACATATTCCTTCTCAACTGGTCGAATCCAAATATGTCTCCTTTAGCTATACTCAAGGCAAGGTACTTATACTAGCAGCCAGTTTTACATGAGTTATTTATTTGAGCTGAAGGATATTTCAAATCAGGATACATTTTCCTTTTCTTTGCCTCCTTATCACTTCGGCCATATCTATCAGACAATAATGGCAATATACTAAAAAAAATTAGTGAGTTCACAGTGTATGAGAGACAGCACCTTGGAAGAATATAGCTCAAGAGCTAACAAATAAAAATGATACCAAGCAAAGAAACTACTAAATTTTTCACTGAGACTCTGATTATTAGCTTATTTTATTAATAGTTTCATTGGCTATTTAAAATAAAATATGTCCATCATTCACAACCTTCCTATATCTTTCTATTTTATCCATCATTTGAAATTGTTAAGCATTGTTAGCTTTCGGCCACACAGGTTTATTATAGTTCAGGTCTATTTGAGGTTAAGATATGGAAAAAGTAAGGTTAACATTTTTTTAATGGAAGCATCAATTCTGACTTAAATCTTATTCCCCGTGGCAGCTGTGAAATTTTTTTTATAGCTGCTGGATCTCTAGTGGGAGAGGTAGGCTTAATTAGTGCCACAAGATGCTAACACCAGGCAAAAGACTTCAAGCAGAGCAACAAAAGCAATACCTTTAAAGAAATGTGGTGCTTGGTTCTCATTTACATGTTACCAAAGATAAAGGTCTATTTAAATAGATAATGAGGTTTGGTATGATTTACATTGGATTGGTTGTTCGTAGTTTAAGGTTATGACATTTAATATTAAGGTATATCACATAAGTAGATGCTTGGGGAGTATTATTCAGTCCCATCTGAATATTATTCACATTTTTCTGTATTCCAATTGATTATCAGTGCTAGAATTAAAATGTTGGCTTAATGACAAATACTTGAAAATAATTACATATACTTAACAAAGAGCTCATGTATCCATGTTCTTAATTTGCCATCATGTTTTCAATTTCTATTCACATAAAGAAATAATATAAGTAAAATACAAATTTTTAGTTGTCTATGCAGTTTGAAACTTGAAAATGAATCTTAAATGTTGGATGAAATTATAGCTTCAAAATTTGTATATTTTTCATAGTCTCTTTATAAAAAATATGTGCTTCATCATTACCAGTGTCTTTTTTTCTCCCCAGTCATTTTTAATTACTATGTTTTATATACTTTTATGACTGTTTTTCTACTCATGGCATTAGTTAGGAATTAATTATTGGCTTGTCATCTACAAAATAAAAAACAAGACATAATTGGGTGGTGCAAATTTTTGGCTATTGAAGCCGAATTGTCGAATCAAGGTATATATTTTAATTGATAAGCAATCAGACAATCATACCTTAGCATTTAGTAGTCACTACACATGGAAATGCATGCTCAATGTTACCCCAGATGCTCTCTGTGGGTAATGTCTCAGAATTTGGGACACTTAGAATACATCTTTCAATGAAGAAGTGCTAGGGTGTTATAGCTTAACATTGACCATGGATTTCTGTTCATAAACAGTGTCAGAATTAATTTCTAGCTCCATAGTTTCTGTGTATTATCATTTCTGATGGTTGCAAGAGCAATTCTTGAAATCTAGGCATGCTATTGAAACAGTGCTAAGAGTAATTTTCTTGTTAACATTGCTAACTTCCTCCCATTTTAATGATTATATTTATTTACAAATGCAACTGCTTGTGTGTTTCTATATTTGCCTTTTGTTTTTACATAACTTTTAGCTCCAGTTTGAGTGTCACATAGATTCTATGGCTTCTAAAGGCTAGTCAGTCACTAAGCAGGATCCACTGCTCCTCTATTAGAGGTTCGTTTACTCTATGACTGCCTTTGAGGTTCTGCTTTTAAATTTTATCTAATAGCCTGTCAGATATTCTGTGCCTATTTTGGATAATTTTGCTTTTAATTTATTAATTTATTTAAAGTATAACCCTTATCAATAAGATTATTACATAAATTATATTATGTATATTCCTTAAAATCTTTTTGTTTGATTGACTCATTTTTTTTAAATTTTCACTTTTGAAACAAGGTCAAATCTGTATGTCAGACTGCTTTTAAATTTGTAATAATCTTGAATCAATATGCCATGTGCTAGAATTAAGGGATGTTCAACCATGTCTAACTTTTTAAACTCCTAGGCCCATTTTTAAACACAGGGTTTCATTAATGGTGAGTAAGTGTTCTACCACTGAAATGTATCATTGATCCCTGTAAATGTTTTCTCTTGCATATTTTTTCTTCTATTTTAGGAGATTATGATTTAAGACTGGAGTTCAAATACAATCTCTCACAGACTATTCTTCTGTTTAAATTTCCACCTGTTCCAGGTAATATTACTTCTTTTAATTTATTTTCAGGTTAATTAAGAATTTTCTGTTCCCCATGAATCTCAAATGGCTGAAAGACAGTTAAGTAAATTTTCAACATCCTTAGCCACTAGAGAAATCAAAACAACTCTGAGGTTCCATCTTACACCTGTCAGAATTACCAAGATTAAAACTGTTGATGACAACTTATGTTGGAGTGAATGTGGGGTAAGGAGAACACTACCCCATTGCTGGCTGGAGTTCCAACTTATACAGCCACTTTGGAACTCAGTATGGCAATTTCTCAGAAAATTGGGAAACAGTCTACCTCAAGACTCAACAATATCACTTTTGGATATACACCCAAAGGATGCTCAATCATACCCCAGAGACATGTGCTCAACTATGTCCATAGCAGCATTCTTAGTAATAGCCAGAAATTGGAAACAACCTAGATGCCCCTCAGCTAAAGAATAGGTAAAGAAAATATGATATATCTACACAACTGAGTACTACACAGTGGTAAAAGTAAAGACAATTTGCAATTTGCCAGCCAATGGATAGATCTAGAAAGAAACATATTGAGTGAGATAACCCAGACCCAGAAAGACAAATATAGTATGTACTCTCTCATAAGTGGTTTTTATACATAAAGCAAAGAAAAACCATCCTACAGGCCACAACCACAGAGAACCTAGACAACAATGAAGACCCTAAGAGTGACATGCAGGGATCTACATAGAAAAGAGAAAAAGACAAGATCTCCTGAGTAAATTGGGAGCATGGGGGTCACGAGAGAGGATAAAAGGGGAGAGAGGATGAAGGGAGTAGAGTGGAGAAAATGTAGAGCTAAAGAAAAAAAATAAAAATACAAAACTGTGATGTAAAAAAAAAAGAATTTTTTCCCTAATTCTAGTCATCTCTCCCTGTATTCTCTCCCACAGTGCCCACCTCTACTGCTTGTTCCCTTACACACCCATCATGGTCCATTCCAAAAATCTGTTCTATTTCCCCTTTGAGGGAAATCCATGCACCTGGGCTAGTGCCATCCTTGTTACTTAGCATCTCTGGATCTATGGAGAATTTTCCTGTACTCAACAACTAATGTCCACATATGTGTAAGTAGTTACCATATTTGTCTTTCTGAGTCTGAGTTACCTTACACAGGGTTATCTTTTCTAATTCCATTCATTTTCCTGAAAATATCATGATGTTATTTTTAACAGCTGAGTAATACTATATTATGTAAAAGTACCACATTTTCTTGTCCATTCTTCAGTTGAGGGACTTTTAGGTTGTTTCTAGTTTCTGGGTGCTATTTAAAAAAAATTGGTTCGAACAAGGTTGAGCAACTGCCCTTGTGGTAGGGTGGAACAGGTAGGATGAAATAGATTGATTCCTCACTTTCTGAATAAACACCATATTGATTTTCATAGTTGTCACTGGTGTGCACTCCCACCAGCAATGGAAAAGTGTTCTCCTTGCTCCACATCTTTGCCAGCATGAGCTGTCACTTGTGTTCTCGATCTTAGCCATTCTACCACGTGTAAGATGTAATCTCAGAGCAATTTTAATTTGCCTTTTCCTGATGGTTAAGAATGTTGAACATTTCTTAAATTTTTCTTAGCCATTTGAGATTCCTTTTTTGAGAATTCTGTTTAGTTCGGTACTCAACTTTTAACTGAACTATTTGGTTTATTGATGTCTCATTTCTTGTGTTATTTTTATATTTGAGATATTAGCCCTCTGTCATATGTGTGGTTGGTAAGGGTCTTTTCCCATTCTATGGTCTTCCTTTTTTTGTCCTGTTGACAGTGTCCTACAAAAGCTTTTCAGTTTCATGAGGTCCCATTTGTTGATTGTTTTCTTATTTCCTGTTCTATCAGTGTTCTGGTTAGGAAGTTGCCTCCAGTCTTAATGAGTTCAAGGCAATACCAGACTTTCTCTTCTAATTGGTTCAGTGTCCCAGGTTTTATATTGAGGTCTTTGGTCCATTTCAACATGATTTTTGTACAGGTTGATACATATGGATTAATTTGAATTATGCTAATACTGACATTCATATAAAACAGTATCATTTGTTGAAGATGTTTTCTTTTTCCATTGTTTACTTTGGGCTTCTTTATCAAAGCTCAGATGTCTATAGGTATGTGGACTTACGTCTCAGTCTTATATTCAATTTCATTGTTCAACTTGTCTATTTTTATGCCAAAACCATGGAGTATTCATTACTATGACTCTGTAGCCCAGCTTAAATCATGGATGGTGATACCTTAGGATGTTTCTTACTAATTGATTAAATATTTCAATACAGCTAGTAAAGTAAATTAAAAGCACACAAATGATTTACTTCAAATTATGACTTCAACAACCTCATTGAAAATTACAATTTATAGATTATTTTAATTATAAAATATATTAATTTATATGTGTGTGTGTGTGTGTGTGTGTATGCTGTGGGACAATGGTGTATACCCTGTCAATTGTACTTTAAATAAATGCTGATGGGCCAGTAGCCAGGCAGGCAGTATAGGCGGGACAACTATGCAGGAAGTAGAGGGGGGCAACGAGGATTCTGGAAAGAGGGAAGTTTCAGTCTGCAGTTGTCACCCAGACAGAAAGGAAGCCAGACACAGAGCAAGCAAGATGTGACTGCCTCACTGAAAAAGGTACCAAGCCACATGGCTGACACAGACAAGAATTATGACCTAATATAAGTTATAAGAATTTATAAGAGACCTGAGACTCTAGGCCAATCAGTTTATAATTGATGTAGACCTCTGTGTGATTTCTTTTGGACTTAATGACTATGAGAACATGGCAGGATAGTAACCTCAGTCAACAAAATGGTGCTCCAATGTGGGGCTGATCAAATCCACTTAAAAGCCTGAGAGAGCTTGGGAAATTGTTCTAGATAGAAAAGAACAGAGTTAAGCATAGCTTCTTGATAGGAGTACATTCTCAGGTGGGCTCTGTTTGCTACAGGCAATCGCTCTCATTTAAGAGGCTTCCTGGCTCAGCTTTTTGCAGCTCTTTTAAGAGGTCCTGCCACAAAACAATTAGATGGTTTTGATGAAAATCTGACTTCATGATTTTTGGTGGTGGCAGGGAACCTGAAACTCCGTAGATTTGTGGCAGTAAACCTGGCTCCAGTTAGTACCTCTGCCATGAGACTAGAATCTCAGAAATCTAAGGAATGGCTGGATCTAGCCATCAAAGCCACGGCTTTAATCATAGCCATATTGTTTAGCAAGTTAAAGACGCATGAGGTCAGAAAAAGAGAGATATAAAGTAAAGATAGATTCAAAGATGAAGAAAACCTCTAAAGAGTTTACTGTGTTTTTAAAAATATATGTATGTTTTGGGAAAAACAAAAGGACAAAGTCCTTAAAAGAAAAAAGAAAAAAAGAAATAGTTGGGTGTGGTGGCACACACCTTTAATCCCAGCACTTGGGAGACAGAGGCAGGCAGATCTCTGTGAGTTCAAGGACAGCCTGGTCTACAGAGTGAGTGGTGCC
This sequence comes from Ondatra zibethicus, assembly GCA_004026605.1. NCBI lineage: Eukaryota > Metazoa > Chordata > Mammalia > Rodentia > Cricetidae > Ondatra > Ondatra zibethicus. Next base: position 103,444 of record PVIU01005815.1, read on the forward strand.
TGAACAGGCAAAGATATTCAGAGAAACCTAGCCTCAAATAGTCAAAAAATTAAAAATGAAAATAAAAAAATAGAGTTTAAAATAAAGCCACATAAAGATAAAAATACAAAGAGAGTCTGGATACTGTATGTTATTGTGTTTTCTTTAAATGGTTTGATGGCTGAGGAAGGAACAACAGCTGCTAAATGACATTTGTTACAAATGCTGCTGGATTAATACAACCTATATTTAAAAATGCTTTGACTTCAAAATTTAAGTCAAAAGATATGTTACTTTGGAGATGAGGTTTTGTTTTCATTTTCACAGGAAGTGAGAGGCTGTAGATTCATTCTGGATTAAGAAAAATAAGGTTTGATCAAGAAAGACCCCCTGAGAAATCTCTATCAGGAGCAGATGGCCCAGATGTCTGAGTTCTACATCCAGAACAGTTCAAAGACTACTGCCTGACATGACCAAGCCTCACAGGATACTCCAGTCAGGACTTGATCATAATTCTAAATTTTCTTTAGGTTCCCATAAGATTATCAGTGCCCCCAAACAGCAGGAAGTAGCCTGGAAAACTAAATCCACATTCCTAACAAATTGATTATGGATGTTTGCCTTTGTTTAGAATGTTGGTTACAAGTTGTTATGGAAAAGCTAAACAAAGGGGGTTCTATTCAGACTTCTTGTTTAAAGAAAAAGGGGGGGGGAGTATTGTGGGGCAATGGTCTGTACCCTGTCACTTGTATTTTAAATAAATGCTGATCTGTCAATAGCCAAGCAGGAAGTATAGGCGGGTAAACCAGGATGGAAGTAGAGGTGGGGCAACAAGAATTTTTGGAAGAGGGAAGTTTCAGTCTTCAGTCAACCCCCAGACAGAAATGAAGCCAGACATAGAGCAAGCAAGATGTGACTGCCTTGCCAAAAAGGGTACCAAGCCACATGGCTAACACAGAAAAAAATTATGGGATAATATAAGTTATAAGAGCTAATAAGAAGCCTGAGCTACTAGGCCAATCAGTTTATAATTAATGTAGACCTCTGTATGTTTTCTTTGGGACTTAATAACTATGGGAACTGGGTAGGACTGAAACCTCAGTCAACATGTGTATGTGTATGTGATGTATATTGAAATGTCACTGCACAACCCATAAATGTATGTAATTTTTATAGCTTAAGTAAAAAAAAAACTATGTTTATTTATAAAAGGGGATATTTTACATTCTTTTTATTTATGTTTTGCTTTATTTTATATTACTTATGTGCAATAATTTGTAGTTATGTATATCAGAATGCAGGTGACTGTGAGGGCCAGAAAGAGATGGTAGATTCACACAGAGCTGCCATTATAAGCTCCCTTATGTGAGTACTACAAACTAAAGGGTATCGTCTGCAAGAGCAGTATGCACTATTAAGCAGTGAGCCATTTCTCCAGCACCCAATATTAAATTCTCAGTAGATAACTCCAGTGTCTTTTAGTTTCTCTCTGGTCTGCCATTGGCAAAGAATTGCATTTTCATTTTTGGCAGATGTAGAACAGTTGTGGATTGTGTACTGGAAACCATGATGTTGTAGCACAGAGGCACTGGCACATCAGATGTTGCCGAAGAGCAGCCTTTGATGTTATCACAGACACTTTTGTTGCAATGAGCTGCAATTAGTCTACTGGGACTCAGATGAGGTTTTCAATGTTTTGAAAATGAGGAATCTACCAATGATAAGGCTATGGACTGATAACAGAAGAAAGCTGAGTACAGAGTTCTGTAAGGCTTCCAGATGTCAAGACCCTTTGACCATGAGAGGCAGATGAGATGCTCATGAACATATGACTTATTTTTGCATTGGTGAATCAAAGATGTCTGCTAACTAACTATATATTATTAAAAAGGAAATGATCCCAGTGTTATTATCTGAACACATGATTCTGAAAACCTATTCCTTTCACATTCTTCAAGTCTTTACCCAAAGTCACTTCTTACAGTGCATTCTTTTAAAATTTATTTTTCTTTTATTTAAAATATAATTGCATGATTTTCCCCTTTAGCTTGTACCTCTAACCCCATCCATACTCCCACTTTCAAATTCATAATCTCAATTTTTAATTGTCACATACCTTAATGTGACACACACAGAAATACACATATATTAAAATTTATAATGAGGTGACTGAGGTCAGGATTGGAAGTAAATCATTTGTGTATGTAAACAAAAATGAATCAATTAGGAAATGAACAATGCAATCAGCTAAATCTACTTGGCGTTGCTTACATGTACATGTTTAATACTTCCTCAGATCATTAATGAACAGTGATATATTTCTGTACAAATTCCAAGAATGTAGCATATGTTGATGTGCTGTCTTACAGGTCATAGAAATCTTTTGATTTGAAGGAATGACTAGGCTGAAGTGGACCTAGTTAACACTGAGCTATATACTGACGCAGAGGATTTGTAAGTTCTGACACTGCCTGAAAAGTCCTCAAAAATGTAACTGAGTGGAGCAAATATGTTTCTTCTGATGAGCTCATGATTGTAAGACTGTGAGTATGCTCATTTTTGACATTTATTATTTGTTTTTTCAGCTTAAAAATGTTCCCTAGCCAAGGATTCAGCATCTTTATTCTTCTCCATGTGGAATACTTTCATTAATGAAAACTCCTGTGTGTTCTCATAATAAGAATGTCTATCTTCTTTTTCATTTTATCTGCATGACAAATGTTTATATAAACATTACAAAATGTCCTGAGTGTGTTTTTGGCGACACCATTTTACTTATAACCTTTAGCATTTCTTTTAAGATACTTTAGTGTTATCCATTAATCAGAAAGAAGTGCACTTCACACAGCGTGCTGCTCCTAGAAGGTACTGCACAGATAAGAGTCAAGATGAATCCTGTTATATGATGTCCCTTGATAATGTGCAGACACTGGAACAGTATATGTATATAAATTTTAATAACAATTTGTTAGCAGTTCTTATGATAAATTATAAAAATTGAATGACTGACCGCTACTATTGTGTTTATTTCACACATAAATTTACTTTACTTTTCTGTGAAAGTGATTTTTCCCAATATATTATTTTAATAAATGATTAATGAAACAGTTATTCTTTTATTATGTGTCTGATACACATTAATACACAATGGGCATGTCAAATACAAGCACTTTTTAAATGGCTTGTGGAAATATAAGTCAGTTCCCATTATTCCCCATAGTTGAGAAATATAAACATAGCTGCATCAATGCATTCATATCCATTCTCCTGTGTAAAAATGTTAAATAGCAGCTCTCTAAGCCATCTCTACAGCATCCCAATATATTTGCCTGCTTAGAGAATTGTGTGAATTTTATAGATATTCTTTTGTGAACCAGAAGATTCATTTATTTTGGTCTATTTTCTTCTTAGACTAAATGTGTTATTGACTTTTTTTCTGCAACTTTTCTCAATAACATTTTATTTTCTTATAATATATCCTTATAGTTATGACTGTTTTTCTTTGATTCTGTTCCTATCTCAAGACCCATCTCAAACCCATACCTGTTTCCGAGGTTTTTAATGGCTTCCCAGCTGTCACAAATATATTATTTTTGATATTATGTTGATCTCTGTTTTATGGGCTATGGAATTATTATAAATATGGAGTTATTTGTCAGTTCCTCTCTTCTTTTATGACTTAAACAAAATCAGTACACAGGATAACATTATTTGTACCTGGAAAACAAAAGGAACCATTACAAACAAATTCTCACATGTGTTAGTACACAGAGACAGAACACATATATATGCACACACACACAGATGCACATACACACATACCTTCACCAATAGAATCCATAAGCTTGGGGTGTGCTTTCTTTTGGTAATTTTGGTGAATCAGTCATAGAAATGTTCTTGAAGGATCGTCTTCTGTTTCTCCTCCTGTCACAAGTAGCTCAGTGTTGGTGTACATAACAACTATGTGCACCATATGTGAGGATCTAACTATTTCTGAGCTCTTTGGTTTCACTTGACTATTTCAGAACCATTCATTGTGAGTGACTTGTGGGAGCAGTGGTATTTCATTGAAACGATTAATTCAATGAAACGACCTTGAGAGAAAAATAACTAACTTTATATGGAAAAACAAAAAGCCTAGGATAGCCAAAACAATCCTATACAATAAAGGAATTGCCAGAGGCATTACCATCCCTGGCTTCAAACTCTATTACAGAGCTACAGTAATGAAAACAGCTTGGTATTGGCATAAAAACAGAGATGTTGACCAATGGAATCGAATCGAAGATCCGTATATTAATCCACAAACCTATGAGCACCTCATATTTGACAAAGAGGCTAAAATTATACAATGGAAGAATGAAAGCATCTTAAACAAATGGTGATGGCATAACTGGATGTCAACGTGTAGGAGAATGAAATTAGACCCTTATCTGTCACCCTGCGCAAAACTCAAGTCCAAATGGATTAAAGACCTCAACATAAATCTAACCACACTGGACCTGATAGAAGAAAAAGTGGGAAGTAGCCTGCATCACGTGGGCACTGGTGACCAGTTCTTATGTAAAACCCCAAGGGCACAAACAATAAGAGCAACAATGAACAAATGGGACCTCCTGAAACTGAGAAGCTTCTGTAAAGCAAAGGACACAGTCATTAAGACAAAAAGGCAACCTACTGAATGGGAGAAGATCTTCACTGACCCCACATCAGACAAAGGACTGATCTCCAAAATATACAAAGAACTCAAGAAACTAGACATTAAAATTCTAAGTAACCCAATTAAAAAATGGGGTAAGGATCTGAAAAGAGAATTCTCAACAGAGGATGTTCGAATGGCCAAAAGATACTTAAGTTCATGTTCAACTTCCTTAGCAATCAGGGAAATGCAGATCAAAACAACTTTGAGATACCATCTTACACCTGTCAGAATGGCCAAAATCAAAAACACCAACGATTCCCTATTCTGGAGAGGATGTGGAGTAAGGGGAACTCTCATCCATTGCTGGTGGGAATGCAAACTTGTGCAGCCACTTTGGAAATCAGTGTGGCGGTTTCTCAGGAAATTGGGAATCAACCTACCTCAGGATCCAGCAATACCACTCTTGGGAATATACCCAAGAGAAGTCCAATCATACTACAAAAGCATTTGTGCAACTATGTTC